>JAXQIY010000043.1:0-23101 GCA_037041695.1 Irpex sp. PG99-01B2
ACCTCTGTTCCTTGCGTCCGCCGGACGACTCACGGACGACTTCCCCAGCTCAGTGACCGCTCGCGTCGAGCGTCACAGGCGGCGCGTGCCTCTCACTCAAACTGCTCGCCAAGAACATTAAGAGCAGTTACAATAATAATGATACCGCTGGTCGACGTGACAAGTGGCATGAGATATGTCAACGTCTTCCCCGATCCGGTGCGTGCAATGCTGATAATATTCTTCCCTGACTGCTGTGCTTCGAGAAGCTTGTACTGAAAATCGCAAGGGCGTTTCTTGAATACTTCCAGAACCATAGCGCGTAGCTCATCTTCGCTGAGGTGTGGGGGACCTGAGGGGGCGGAGACAACTTCATTGCGAGTTCGTGAGGTCGAAGCAGCACTCATTTTGTCGAATGGAGATGGGGGGTTGGCGAACAGGCAATCTCAATTTCTCATTCCGAGTCAACAAAACGCGCGCGTGAAGACGCGTCGCAAATCGCGTTGAGTACACTACGCGTGATACGAAGTCACAAGAGAGTGACTGAGGGTGACATTCGCAAACATCACGCAGCGTGCGAATTGCTTACCAATATAGACGCGCACATAGTTTGCCAGCCTGCCTGGCGCAGTTCTTAAAGTGTTGGGATTGAATTCGGGCTTCAAATTGATCGGCGTTTGTATTTACAGTGGTACCATCAATCGGAATACAACCGGACTTTCGATATAACGGAAATCACCGATGGCCAGACCTGATATCAAGCATAACCCGACGTGGTGACACTGAACGGCGCCAGGCAGGGTGGGTAGGAGCCTGGTTGCGGCCATACTCTGTTGTACTTGCCACGCCAACTTGAAGAAGCTTGAAGCGGTGACATTCTCCATTCAATTTTACGGGGATGCTTATGTCGAACAAAATTCGAATAACTATTGTAAGAGATCAGATCATGTCATTTACGCGAAGTTTGCTGAATATATGCTTGTTATGGCTCACGCTGGCAGGCGTTGATTGCTCTGAGATATAAACCAATAGAGCGATCCTTCGAATGTCGCATATTTCCTTCTATATAAGGTATCCAAACTGACCCGCATGCCAACTTATAGCGTATGTTCAGGTTCTACTGGAGAACTTTCCTACTAGATCTGCGAATGAAGGCGATCGTGAACGGCAAGCACAATGGGAGGACAAGGCATTAGCACTAGAGAAGAGATTGCACGACCTTCAACAGAGCTTTGATGATGAGCACGCAGGTCTGGCCCTCTTCTATCGTTCCTTACAACTGTGATAAGTCAAACTCATACCATTCTCAAATAGAGCTTCTACTACTGCGCGTAGCAACAACCTCACAGGTCACAGAGTCTCTGGAAGCTTCTATATCCTCTGCCGCAGTGACTTCTGGCGGTCCTAAAAAGAAGAAAAAGAAGCCGAATGCACAGGACCCACCACAACCTCGCTCTCATGGGTCGTCGCAAGCTCTCAGGCTGCCCAGCTTGTGCGGCTCTGATAGTCTACTTTCGAGACTGTACTTGCTTGATGATATAACATCGCGTCAGGACGACATATCCGAGGATGAAATCCAGACTCTCCTTGTCGTCACAGAGCGCTCCCTTGCCATGCTTACGACAACCTTGACATCTATGCTATCGACAGACGGTGACTCGGAGCGACACAAACCCCAGCTCGTAGAAGACTTGGCAACACTACTAGATCGGATTCTTACAATAATTCCCAGGTTGCATTTTGCAGCTGGCTCAAAGCTGAAGGGCAAACGCAAGAAAGCGGTGCGAGCTCAGTCCTCGGACAGGCTGGATACACTCTTCGGTCAGCTCTCGATGACTTTACTAGTACCTCTTGTGCGCTCTTTTGCTATCCTATCACGCACGCAGATTGCTGCGGCTCTCGGATCTACTTCCAGCTCTCTCAAGGAAAGGAAGAATAACGCTCCGCAGAAACAGGATACGACCAGTGACGACTTGCGGACTCATGTACTAGCTTTCTTTCAGAAGACAACGGATTCGCTTCAGAACGTCGCTGCCTCCTTCTTCTCACCGACCAGCGTCAATCTAGCCTTCAGTATACAAGGCATATTCGACAATCTCCTTCTTGCCGCTTGCTCAGAAATGGAGCGTCTGTATGGCGTCTTCTCGGACGATGACACCTCTGTCTCCCCGGATGGACAGGAAAGTCCCAACCCGTCTTCCAGCCACTCTTCTCGCACAACATCTCTCCTTTCCCAGATTGAAGGAAGACTCGCTCGCAAAGACGCACTATGGTACCTATGTAGCCTCATGCATCTACTGATACCAGCATCAGCTGTTTTATCCACCCAGTTGCCCTCTCATCACACAACAGAGCCTCCGCCTCGTAATACGAACCTGGAAGGGAATCACAACGTGAGTCTCTCATCTCTAAAACCTTCGATTATACAAACACATACGACTTATAGGACGAACTTCGAGTCGATGAGCCTCGTGCCAACTCTTCAGAGCCGAGTTACCTATGTCAAGCGATGCACCACAAGACCATGGCAGAAGCGATATGCGCATCTCTCGCGAGACTGCTACGCCCGACACCTACGGACGGCTCTGGAGGTCAGAAGAGAATATATAGATCTCATGGAGGTCTGCAAGAAACGGAGCGATCGATGGTTTTGGCTGTGGCAGAGAAGGTGTGGCTTACGTTTAGATAGATATTTGGGACGATCGGCCGACCCCAAACATTCACAATCCATCCGTCCTTTCCCTTTGACCAGCTATTCTGATACATCGCATGTGGCTGCATCCTCGAGTTGAATAGACATTGACTCGCGACCTTACCATCTGCGTGGCCTGCACGAAACGTCACACGCCATATCGTAAGAAAAACGAGATGCAGCATATACCACATATTCTACTGACAGCCGGTTGCGGTCTCGTAGACCAGACACATGCTCTAACGTCAACTACTAGCCATGTTATCCAAATTTAGTCAAGCTCGGAAACTCCCTCTCCAATGCCGAGGAATTCTGGCAGTCTCAGTGTCTTCTTCTGCAGATTTTCGGTACGTTACGGCTGCCTTGTCAAATTTGGCTGCATCACGGCGGCACTCGTCCGAGATGCGATGGTAGATAAGTTTTTCTCTGGTTGACGACGTTGCATTCGCGCAAATTGTAAATGCGCTGGCTGCCTCTAGGAAGGCTTGACTGCTGGTAGGGTGTGTATCTGCTTTTAAGTCGCTGACCGATGGCATGCGTTGTGCCACATCTCGTCGATGGTATGCTTCAGCGATATCCCTTGCCTGGAACGAGCCAGCTCTCGCAAAGGCCCGGCTGGCTTGAGAGTACTGCCTCTTGTGGAAGAGTACTTTGGCGACCTCCACCCACTCCCGACAAGACGACGCGCTAGCCAGTCGGGGCATAGTACCCTCTGCAACAGATACATTCTCTGCAAGTTCTTTCTTCGTCCATAGTAGCTGTAGAGGCCATTCATTCGCTATTAACGAAGCGTTTGATACAGATTGTATGGTCATGACTTACACGTAGAGGCTCGATCTTTCCTGAGAAGTCGGCAATCCAGAGATTTTGACGTGCTCTAGTAATAGCAACGTACAGAAACTTCAACTGCGTCATAGAGAATCAATGAGCTGTCCAAGCATACCCTGCCACTGGCATTAAGTTCCACAGTGCTTACCTCTCTGCATACACCGTTGTGGCGAGATGGATCGTAACCTGGACACCAGCCAGGCTCCTGATTAGGTATGATATTCAATATCACTCGCCATTGAAGGGCATCGAGGGTGGAGTCTTGGAAGAAATTGTACAAAAGCACCTAGTCGGTGGATGATCAATACACGCGGCTATGAGCTTTTCATTGCGACGATAATGCGTACATCGTTGAACTCAAGCCCTTTACTTTCATACAAGGTTCTAATATTTACTGTTTCATCAGTTGACTTGCAAAACCATATTCAGCACTTACAACACGGTGCCAATGTCCCCCAACTTATTTTGCAGCTCGTCACGAGCAGCCTCATTGCGAACAAGAATACCTGTCGAACAAGATTTGGAAACGACAGAAACGAAAACATTCCATCAACCTACACTGATGAGCGCCAAATTGATCTCCTCTGCCAGTGTTGAACGTCCGAGTCAGAAACATGTCATGTCGTGGTCTCCAGAACTTGAAACTTACCGAGTCCCGAATACAAATTGCTCGATTCGACGCCTGTCTTGTTTCTCGCAGGTAAAAATCACTGGTTTAACTCCGCCGATGATACTCTTCTCCTGAGGGAGCCGATCGACTGTATCAGGCCAATACTTCAAGAGGAGCTGAACAATCGATTGTGCAGCTTCGACGATGCCGCCGTGCGACCGATAGTTGGTAGTGAGTTGGAATTCCCTGCTCAAATTAGTGCCGCCTGAAGTCTGGTGGTACGGTGAGTATAGATGCGAAGCTTCGAGCTGCACAATGATTACCCACCTCATGTCGGTACAAAAACGTCGTAAGATCTTCAAAACGGAAAGAACTACCAGCAGAGATTGTCTGGGCCGTGTCACCAGCCCAAAATAGTCCAGTGAACTTCTTGCATATAGACCGTATAACTGACGCGGAGGATCGCTGGTGTCACTACGGCCTCATACACACTTCGATTTAGTATCTGCTTACTGAGAGCGTCGATCAATAGATTGTCTTGAGCTTCGTCAACATAGCTGTGTCCCCACTGAATTAACTACACCAATATTGTGTACTGTAGAGCATGTACACTCACATGAAGTCTATTTTCTGCCCCTGCATACCGACTTCACGAATTCCACGCAGGATTGTGTGAGCCCTGACAACGAGATGTTAAGGCCTTGCCTTCAGCTGCATCAAATCTATATATTTATACTGAACAACGTACCTGTCTGCAGCGTCCCATTCATCCAACTCTTTCTTCCTCTTTGTGTAAGCCTGAAATAATGAGTATACGACCTCACGGGTTTGAGGAGTAAAACTAGCATTTATACGATGGCTCGAGTTAACATAGACATCCCGGGTGAGAAAGCCCTTGTCACTTCGCAACGATCCTTCCGATCCCTTGATTACACCTTGACAGAGAACATTAACCCAATCACTATACACACCGACCCCGACTTACCCATGATTTCTGCGAAAACTAGTGCAGCATCTGTCACAGTGACGTGAGATGCGTTGATTGCAATGCGCTATATCCAGTACTACGCACCGAGTTTTAAGCCGTGCCAGTGCGTCAGGTGTCGCGGGAGGTGGTGCCAATAGTTTGTCGAGAACCTATGGTACGACACAAAGGATTTTCGACGCTCGAGCACACGCCCCCTTGTGGCCGCTTGAAGATTTGGAGCACTAGCTTGCTCGTGGTCTGCTTCAAGCAGTCGACAAAGCTGTGAGTATAATAACAGTCGAGTTAATGAGCCCAGCATGGTGTCGAATTTCGCACAGTACTCACACGATCGAATGTGATAAACAATGGAAAGTGCTCGTCCGTCAACTCACTAAACGCCAATGGCAGAGTACTCTGAAGGATTTCCTCCTCTTCCTTGTCAAAGAGACCTCGACTCTCCTTGTCGTTCTCTTTGACAGCAAGTTTGCTTGACTCTCTTGCAGTCCTATTATCAGCTATTTGGCACATGCTCAATTTAGCATAGTACCGTTCGATATTCTCTGCAAGATCTTGTGCATGGGTGACAAACAGTTGGCGAGGGCGAGGAGTCGTTTTGTCACCACGGACAGCGTCGTATGCCCGCTGTACAGCAAGCATCTTGAAGAGCATTGTCGTGGTTTTTCTGAGTCTTCAGGTCAGCAGCAATCTCGCTTATCGGTGGAACAGCTCTTACCCGGTACCACTCCTTCCTATTACGCGACAGGAGCCTTCATACCTCACGATATCCTGCTCAGTAGGACTGGAAGGCCGTAACGAGTTGAGCGCCAGTCCATGCATATTCTTGTTGTACGTACGACATAAGGAAGACAGGTACAGCATCCTCCTCCGCCGCCAAGATGCCTCTCGCAACGTCAGAAGTTTGTTTCCAATGAACTATTAATGCAGACCGCTTACTATTTACCAATGCCTAGACGATGATATCAAATATTATGCCTTAAAAAGGGGCAAAGACTGCTTACCTGGGAAAACGGTGCGAACTTCTCGAGCCTGTGAAACATCAGTTCATCGTATAAGTGGGGCCAACATAGTATACAGATTACGCACACAAGCCGCTCGTGTAGCTAGACCAAGATGTTTGTATTATTAGTTGCTACCATAAACAGACGTAATGAAGGAATCGCATACATCTTGCTGTTCGTCTGCACGAAGGTGCTGAAGGTTACCAAAGGAGCTATTGTTTTCGTCTGCTATATTCCACTCAAAATACTCCGGTAAGTATACTTTGCCCTCGACTTGCAAAGGTTCCTTCAATCGGAGAGCACAGCTTCGAAGTGTAATGTTACTAAGCCTGATTGACTGCGGAAAGTAGTAGAGACCCGCATACCGTTTTCTATACTCTTCGCCTCTACCGGAGAGTTGCTTGCTGACATTATTCCAAACCGAGTTGTCTCGCTTGAGCTGCGCGTATGTACAAAGATCATGGATCTTGATAACTGGAATAATTATAAGTAAGCAATAATGAACACATTAGTCCACTCTTATACCTTGATGTTCGACCTAAGGGAATGGTCAGCGTTCCGAAACACTGGTGAAAGATAGAAGCAAACCTTGTCGCCGTATTCTCTCATACAATCAATCTGATACTAAAGATATTTGCGAACGCTGTCAAACGTTGTAGGTATTGCAGGTAGACTCATACATACCAGGAAGCAACTGTCATTGGTTACTTTGGCCTCGTACATTGGGACGTCATTTTCATTCTCGATCACATTCTTATGGTTGTCATTGGAAAAGCGGCCTTGTGACAGTTCCCTGACATAGCAGTTATAACACACAGGAGCAACATAAAGCTTTCCGCATACCTGATCTTCTTCATATACACCATGAAGCGATTGGGATCTCCCAACCTCGCACTGCGTAAGCCACGGATCACTCGAGCAGATATCACGATCTCCCATTCTCCAAAGCACTCCGCCAAATCAAACCTCAACGCTGCCGCCAAGGGAAGAGCGTCTGGATCGGCAGAAGTTGCAACAGCGTCGTCCCTGATCTCATCGACAACGCCCGAATCATTCACCTGCTCATGGCTCGGATCTGTAGGAAGAGGGACATAGGCTCCTTTGAAATTGGGCGCCAAGCTTGGCCTCCTGAGAACGTCTAGGTATTCCTAGAAGCCGTTAGGTGACAACCACCACACAAATACCAGTAATCACACACCATGAGAATAACCTTCAAATCGCTCAGTAACCGTTCTTGGATAGTGATTATGTCGTCAGCAGAACGGGGTGGATGGAGACCTAGTTCGGCGAGGATCTTGGTATCGATAGTACGAACCGCACTGACAACAGACTTGACGCTCTTCCGACCTTGTTCCGGAGTGTGTTGGGTCCCGAAGTTTCCTTCAATATCGGCACTAGCACCCTCAGCTATCAGAGGCTTCCTCATGTGTTTAGGAAGACTCAGAGACGATAGGGATGCAAGGACGGATATCGACGCCTGTACCCGGCGATGCTGGTCCCCTAGGATCACCATAGGATCATCTTGAGTCGAAAAGTACTGCGATAGTCGGTCTGCTAATGTCAAGGGGAGCGATTTCTCAAAAGGTGGAGTGTTCAATGGGAACACACTGGCGATGTAGTCCTTCATCGCGCTCGCCACCTTCTCGCTCAGCTCTGGTATTCTCGTCAGATCGTAGATTAAACGAGCGCGATATACATGGCGGAGACTTACCAGCAAAAATGAACTCAAATAAGTTCGGCTTTAACAACATATCAGCCAATAGGGACTTCTTATCCACCATCGGGTTCTTGAGATGGCCCATGAGAACACCCATGGCATTCTGAAGGGCAATCTCATCCTGAAGGCGCGTGGGATCGTGAAATATTGCGTCTAAGTGGACACGTATATGCTTCTTGTTGATGTTTTCTTTCTTGGCGGACATGTGCTATCGCTGCGGTCGTGAAGGATACGCGGTTGGCAAACGGTGTCGTAGTGGGAGTGGGATGTGGAAACAGAGCCTCTTCGAATACCCGAACTCCCTGCAACTTATATGTAAAGCTGGTTCCACGCCACGTACCATGGGGCCTTTCGACACCGATGGTCATCTCCAAACCTTGCAGTCGAGCGTCCATATAAGGTTTTCGTATAAGATTTTCGAAGGAAGTCATAGAATATGAACGTAACTTACTGAACACACGGCTCCAACAATTACTCACGAGCTATCCACGCGCACGTATACAGTACGAAATCGGTTGGCCGAATGAAGAGGACAGGCCACGGGGTCAATGACTCGCCGAATCAGAGAATGGCATTGACGTGGTATTTGTCTTCCAGATTTTGATTGTTAGGCACCGAAGAGTGTCAGAAGCGAGTACGACTGACCAGTTATGATGTACCTTGATTGCAGCTGCCATTATAGAGTGTCGAGTTCCAGATCTTGATGACTACTTATAGCGAAAATGTCGTCTACGTTTTCCGCATCATCCAGTGCACAGCGAAAACTCTACAGTACTGTGCTGTGTCACTCACATCAAGCAGAGTAAAGAAGGAACACTTTTGCATCTTCTTGCATCTTCTCGGCTGCTTTGCAAAGCTTCATTCGACTTGTTCGAGTTCATGCATGCTGCATTATAAATTTCGGATTTCGAACCACGTTCGTCTGGGAAGGCGGAGTAGAACATGCCGACGGCGAGGATTCGTTCGAGAGCACTTAGTGAGGCCCTCCAGGCTACTATGTACTTACGAAAGTTGATCTCAAGAGAGTGGATTGTGCTGAGTCTCTAATCTCGAAGGACAGTAGGATCAGCACTAAGTAGAGGATGGCCGAGTCTGGTATGCAGCACTGAGCGATACCCCACCACGTGGATGTCACGGCCCTGGACTGTTGTGACCTCACGTGCATCTTCCGTGACAGTACACGTTACGCGTGACATTTTGAGTTTCCGAGTCGCTGCTGTTGCTTTCGAATTCCATGGTCAGTATTCTCCCTCTCACTTGCCCTATGTTTTCCCTAACTAAAGTTGATCAGATGGTTCACCTCACGATAAGTATGCTT
Organism: Irpex sp. PG99-01B2; assembly: GCA_037041695.1. Lineage (NCBI taxonomy): Eukaryota > Fungi > Basidiomycota > Agaricomycetes > Polyporales > Irpicaceae > Irpex > Irpex sp. PG99-01B2. Next base: position 9,131 of record JAXQIY010000043.1, read on the forward strand.
ATACCACGGTTGAATCCCGCTACTCTCGACAACGCGGTAAAGCATAGCGTCTCATGTTGAAAGGAACTTTAATCATGATGACCTGACTTGGAACTTCGAAAACCTTATATCCTCAAGGCAAACAAGAAGGCCTGACCGCAGCGGCGGAAGCTGACGCGCCTCATGACCGGTGGCGTGCGATAAAGCTTATATGTACTGGGTAGTCCCCACGATCAACACTCGAGCTTTCCTGCTCACCCCCACCCAAGTGTCGTTCAACTTCTCCCTAAACACGATATGTCCGGGGAAAGACTTGGAAAGCAGAAGGAGAGCCGCGTCTCCCTAGACCCGGCTCTTCTCGACCCTGTATTACTGCAAGATGAGATCGCTCTCGAGAACGCCCTAGGTGTCCTCGATGGCCATCTCAAGAATTCAGCAGCAAATAAAGAGGCCTTGATATTGGACTTGATGTCGAAACAAAACTTGTTTGAGTTCGCTTTCTCCGGTAAGTGGCCTTACCATTTTTTATCCTGTTACTTAAGCTTGAACGACTATAGCCTTAAGTGATGAGGCGGCGAGTGCGACAAAGCAGTACATCGCCAGAGTGTTCCCAGAAAAAGCGCATGCTTTTTGGGATTCACTCTCTTCGTCACTGCTGGAACGTTTATCGCGATACTTCTGGTATCACAATACCTCTATCGCAAACTTTGCGGACCAATATCGTTGGGTCCAGATGGCGAAGTCTGCACTCGAATCGATGACAACTGAGCAGACGAAGAGCTCTTCTGCTGCGCCCGCTGAAGCTGAATCCGAGGGTATGAACGCAACGCAAGGAACTTCGCAGCGAGCTCGTAAGAATATGAGACGCGGCACTAACGCGGTGCCTCAAGTCGACGTGAAACTCTTCGCCAAGCTTGATCTCGATCCGCCTCGCTCAGCTGAAGATGTCAGCAAGATCCAAGACAAGTTGTTGTATGACTTAAAGGATATTCTGATGGTAAGTGATCTCCACCGGTGATGTCCGTCTCCTTATGTCGAACTCGCACAGAACTATCTAGACGCCCTTCGCAAGCCGACCTTAGCTTCTACGTTTAAAGCAGCATATGTCACTCTATCTGCAGCGCCTTTGCCTCGTAGTGGGGCCAAGGCGGCCAACATCAGCGGCGAATCGAGTGACGCTGCTGGCACCGTCGCCGCCCAGCCTGCGGAATATGGCAATATTCTTCCCCTGGAGGCAGCATTGAACTTCGACTCGGTGAAGGGTTTTGGAGACTGGCATATTCTAATCTCGACCCAAGCGAACAAGGACTTACGGTGTGCACGGCGAAAGGACCCAAAGCATTTCCAGATTTACATGAACAAGATAAAGTATGTGATCACACTGTGCGCCGTTCTTCCTTAGTCTAAACTCTGTGTCAGGGAACTATCACACGGATACTTCTCCGATGACAATCACCAGAATCTTACTGATAACGAATCCGACATCCCCGTCTACACAGCAAAGATGACAGAGGACAACCTATTGGTGGTATGCCATACATTTTCTCTACTCACTTGTACGCTCATGTCTATGCAGTACATAATCGACTGTATCAAGGAATATGGCGAAGAGGTTCGTCGCAACCTTACACTTGTTGTTATTGAGGCTAACTACCTTCTGCCAGACTGAGCGACAAGGTACGAGGGTGACGAAACGTCCTTGTTCCCCGTTTACTTACGCTTACTTAGTCATCAAACTTTTCGGCATCTATACGCACAAACATTTCAATCGAGATAAGCAAGCTTGGAAAAACGTGAGCAAGCAACTCTCGGGAAGAGGGAGTGAATATAGAAAGCGGTGTGTGGCCATGTATAACTTTCGACCATCCCCTGATTTATTTCCTCAAAGCATACTTTATCGCCTGAACACTGTCGACCGGGGTGACAAGGTGTATGCGCCTGCGACGTTCCCCTTGAACACTGAACAGGAGGATCCTAGCTCGGCAGACGATCTTCGCTACCTTGACGCAGAGGAGCAACAAGATGTAGGTAGCTTCGCCGTTCTGCTCATGTTGAATAATATACTCAGCTCACTTGGAACAGTTACACGAGCGTCTTGTGTATGTGTATGTCACCACTTGTATGTCACTTTGCTAATATACCACAGGCTCGAGAAGTTCTCGGCATTTTCTAAGGTATGACTGTAATCTTGGACCTTACGATGGCGCGTTATCTCACCATTCCTCTCATAGGCATTTCTCAATAGTAAGTAGCGTCGGAGTAACAAAGTCGGAGACAAACATTTCACTGAATACTCTGAATAGACATCCTGGCTGACGAGGACGCAGCGCATATTTTTCATATGTCGTAAGTGGCATATATAGTGTCCCTTGGATGACACCAATCACTACCATCTAGCCCGACTGAGCAAGACATCGTGAGACATGTGGGGTCCTGTTACGTGTATGGCCGGAGTGGTACCGGGTAAGCGCAATCGAATCGACATCTGACATATCTAACACCTTGCTCTTTCACAGTAAAACCACTACGATGGTCTTCAAGATACTTGGAATAGAGCGAGCACACGAAACTATCCGTGATGAGTATGACGCAGACGCTCTTCCCCCGCGCCAACTGTTTGTTACCTATTCTCGAGTTCTCGCGGAGAAGGTCCAAGAGTTCTATCTTAAGTTGGCTAGGGAGAAGGCTGCTGCTGGGAGAACACCCAGAGAGTCTACCAAGCTCGCTAACGAGAAGTACGCTCAAGATAGTCGAGGCCTTGTCGACAAAGATGAAGAGGAATTATACGATGGGACTCTACCTCCTTCTTTCAGCAAACTTACGGACGATCACTTTCCTCTGTTTATTACCTTCGATCAGGCAAGTGTTTTCTTCGGCGTATCCATTTGAGCGCTCTAATAACGCCTGCACAGCTTTGCCGTCTGCTAGAGGCAGATCAGAACCACGCTCGTAGCCGAGCTGTAGTCACACGGAATCTTCAAGACGACACAGACCTCGCAGAAGAGTCCAATGATACTACCGAGTATGCGCTCCAGCGTCGGCGGACCTTCGTATCGTACTCCAAATTCTACAGCGAATACTGGCCTCATCTGCCCCAGAATCTGACGAAGAATCTCGGTGAGTATGTTCTATTTGCATGTACCAACAGTCACTTACATTCACTCGTGTCATGCAGACCCCGCTCTTGTTTTCGCCGAGATTATGGGTGCGTCTTGTGCAATACATGGATCGAGAGTAGTGTGCAATGATTAACTTGCTCTATGTAGGCGTCATCAAGGGATCCGAAGAATCGATATCGACTAAGAAGGGATTCCTGGAGCGGGATACGTACATTGACCTGAGCCATCGTAGCAGAGCTACCTTTGCTACTCGTCGAGGAGAAATGTACTCGCTCTTTCAGGCGTACAATAAACGGAGGCAAGAACGCCGGGAATGGGACGCTGCAGACAGGTACGGTTATAAGGATGTAGTCATAAATGGATTTGAATTAATTACGCATCTCAGAACTCACTCGATCATTCGGGGGCTGCGTGAGTTTGGGGTACCGGGGAGAAAAGTTGATTATCTGTAAGTGCGCGGTTTGCTGCCTCTATACTCCAGTTTATTTAGGGCCGATATAGCTATATCGACGAAGCTCAGGACAACCTCCTGATAGACGCGCTGAGTAAGTACAGATACTGCGTACATCGAATGCAAATTAACCGATGCGTTAGTTCTACGGTCTACGTGCAAGAATTCTTCCGGACTTTTCTGGGCTGGAGACACGGCTCAAACGATATCTGCTAGTAGTTCATTCCGTTTCGAAGAACTCAAGTCGTTTTTATTCCGCGTTGAACACCCCTCGACATCAATCCCTGAAGAATTCAAGCTGACCGTCAATTATCGCTCCCACGGCGGCATCGTCAGAGTCGCACATTCCATCGTGCATCTCATCTCAACATTTTGGCCACATGCAATCGACGTACTAGCCGACGAGAAAGGCATTGTAAACGGAGCAAGACCAGTCTTTTTTACTGGTTGGGAAGAAGATAGGCGTCGATATGAGCAATTCTTCTTTGGCGCTCCGTAAGTCGTTTCGAATGACTGAAATTAGGAGATACTAACTCTTCGTAGAGAAAATCACATTGAATTTGGAGCAAAGCAATGTATGTGAAAATGACATCTTCCACACAGGCATGTTTAAGATAGATCAATAGGTATTCTTGTTCGCGACGACGCTGCTCGCGATCGGCTGAAGAAGCATGTAGGGAACGTGGGTACAGTGCTGTAAGTGGATATTAGTTCGCTGGCATGTCTATGGGTGCTGACATCAAAACCATTATTTTAGGACCTTATACGAGAGCAAAGGGCTCGAGTTTGATGATGTGTGCCCTTAACTACAAGTATTTATACTTATGTACTGATGCATCAAACAGGTCCTTCTGTACAACTTCTTCCAAGACTCTACGGTCGATGTGAGCCAATGGCGAGTAGTACTGAACGCGTTGCCTATCGAAGAGGGTATCAGGTGTCCAGCCTTTGATGACACTCGCCACAATGGTGTTTGCAGAGAAGTAGGTGCCTTCAACAGAGATGGCAAGGCTGCACATGTTAATACCTTCGGATTAGTTGAAGTTTCTTTACGTCGCCATCACGAGGGCACGTCACAACCTCTGGATCGCAGACCCCTCTGAGAAGAGCGAACCTCTACGCGTAAATCCTTGTTACCTAGACTCAGCGTTTAGCGCTTATTACTGATCTCCATGTTTTACTTGCATAGCTATTTTGGACAAAGCAGAATCTCGTGAAAAGCGTATCTGCCTCTGAGGATATGCCTCGTTTGGCTAAGGAGTCGGAAGATCCGGAGTGGGAAGAAACAGCGAAACTACTCTTCGACAATAAGCAGTATCTCCAAGCCAGTCAAGCTTTCGAAAAGGCCCATCTTTCCAGTCAGAAAGACATAGCAACTGCTTACTATCTTCGAGAGATGGCGCATAGCACGCCGCAAGGTCGTAACTCAGCCTCCAACCCCAGGCGTCAAGCATTCCTCGAAGCTGCTCAAGCGTTCTCACTTTGCGCAAGCGTGGCACCCTCAGCGAGGGACAGACTCTCCTATTATCGCATCTCTGCGGACTGCTACCGGGAAGCTTCGGAAATCAAGAAGGCAGGAGAGATGTACCTCCTTGCTGAAGAACATACGGAGGCAGCCAAAGTCTTCCGCACAGGGGGCCTGTTTGATGAAGCTGTTGATACCATTGACAAATATGCTGAGAGGATCGAAGCAGCAGATGCAGAGAAGATTCGGGATGTTGCGAAGATTCATTACTCCCTAGAGCAAAACCTTGAGTATGTTTGCACTCTCCTCGAAGTAACAATGTTCTGCGAAGCTGATTTCTTCTTCAGTCGCGCAACGAGTCTGTTTTCTGACGTTGAACAGGCACTGGAGTTCATGGATGATTTTGGCTTCACCGTCGCTAGAGTTGAACTGTTGGAGCGATACGGCCGACTATGCGAAGCAGCAGAGATCCATCTTGCAGAAGGACGCACTATCGAGGCAATTCAGCTTCTTCTACGCGACAAAGCGAACGCAGACTCACAGTCCTTGTTGGAACGGATTCTACTAAAGAGCGTCTGGCAACATCTTTCCTTTGGAATGCCTCTGAGGATCGAGGAGGTTGGCGCAGGCCCTCAAATACACGACCTGCTACTTTTGGCTGACGAAGCCGTTACAAGTGGAGTGCTCTCTTCTCAAGCTGTTGATGAGGTAAAGCACCCCTTGGATATCCACCTGATTATCAATGCTCAAATGACCCTTGTTTAGTTATCTCTGTGCCGAGCCATCTTTCACAACGACAACAAGGTGCTCCATACGTTGGCCGACAAGTTCATTTCCAAACACGGTGACCTCGCATCAGCCGTCCTGTGTCTGGATTATGTCTTCCAGAGTTGGACGCATATTGAGAACGCTACAGTCAATGTCGTCTCGACGTCTCTAGAACAGTTTTCCCTCTATACGCGCGAGCTACAGCAGATGCCGTCCGAAAGGAATTTAGCGGGGAGTGAAAAGCTCCAGAGGCTTTTCGGTTTCCATCCCGATCCCGACGCCGAAGATTTGGTCGTTATTCCTGTCGCTACTCTACTGCATCAGCTCATAACTGCCCGACAAGGAGATAGCCGATATCGGATTCGAGTAGTGTCAAGCAGGGAAGATGCCTACGTGTTAACCTCCTGGGAGTTGCCCGTGGTGTTGAGGGCAGCTCTACGCGAGCATCTCCAACAGAGGATCAGAGATGAGAACCTCGCGTGCTCCGGGGCCACTGCCTTACGTCTTTGCCCTGTGTTCATGGTGATGGGCGAGCGTGACTCGCACCGCCGTGACAGATGCAACAGTAGTCATGATCAAGAAGACATGACCTCCATAGCTCTCAATTCGCGTGTTCGAATGCTGTGGAAGCAAATACTCATATATCAGTGGGCGACCGTTTTTGAAAGACGGGGTGAGTTTGCGAAGCAAAGAAGGTGCGAAATATTTCCGTCCGTTCTTATAAACATGTGTATGACGAATGATCTTTCGTAGACGTTGGATATCTCGTTTGTACGAAATGTACTTTCCTGTCCATTACAAGGCAGGATCGGCGTTCGATGTAGATTTTGCTACAATCGTGGAAGCAGAGAAGGGCATGCAAATCGTGACGGAATGGACCCACGACTTGCTTCTGAGCCAGGACTTCGATAGGATACATGCTCGCGGCTTTTTGACTTTCATCGCGGAGGTTGTCACGCTCTCCCTAAGGTTCGAGAAGAGCGAGGCTATACAATACTTCCAACGCGCTCCTTGCGTGACAAGAGATCGACCTGAGGCGTACATCCGCGAGGGCGGCAGGTACATTGTGTGGGACCTCCTGGACTTTCTCAGCCGTACAAGTAAGGCGTCTCTGTCATTCGGTGTCATCTTTGTCAAGTAGGTTCCGAGTACATGTTTGGCTTATCGCACGAACCTGATCGCTTGTACATCTCCAGGAACGTCTGTCAAAGACAGCTCCCCATCGATGCAAACGTCATGTGTCACATAGTCGAGCTTCTGTGCGCGGCCTACGCGATCGGGCATCGTTTACGAACATCTGGTTCGCTCCACGATATCACATTGAGCAGAAGGCTTCTTTCCCGACTTCATGCAGACGATACGCTGAGGGCACAGGATCCTCACATGCTCTGGCAGCTTGTTGGCACAATGTCATCACTTCTTCGAGAGATGAACAACCGCTTCTCAGGTAAAAAGCACATTGGTTTTCTTGACATTGACGCTGATCTTTCGGTAGAGTTCCTGCTTTACAATAATTCACCACGAACGGACCAGGCGGTCCGTCATATATTCGTTATGCGAATGTAAGTCTTTGTATGTTTGCTGTGCCGTAATTCCTGTCTCCTGATTCACTTGCATGATGAGCAGTTGCAAGAGTTTTACTCTCCGTAAGTCCCGTCTCTGATCTTTGCGGCCCCCCTAACACTTGGTGGCATAGTGGGGTACAATATCAACAACCCACAATTGCACACGATGATTCTACGCCAAATTGCTTCCTTCAAGAACCTTGATACGCGTCCAGATGTGAGATACCCCAACATCTACCAACGGTAAGCATGCTTTGCTTGACTCTACAATTTTTACTTTAACGTTTTATCCATCAGTTATATCAATGCCTCTTCATGGGACGACCTGAAGCGTGCAGTTCGGGGTTCTGGCATGATTGATAAAAACACGCCGGAGGAGCTGATTCATCTTCGCAATGCAAGTAAAGTCCATGGCACTCCATACGAGGTATATGGGACGCGCTCCGTGGTATACAAGGCAACTAGCGACATTCCTACACTCTTACGAAATGCTACCAATCCGACTCCAAGCGTTGCGCCGACCCGTCAGGCTCCTGAACCAACACATGCTCCCTCAGCCCCAGGAGACGCACACATCAACGTTAGCTATTTCCAGCCACTGCTTAAACAAGAAGACACAGAGGAAGCTGTCACAGAGTCGGTGGACACGCATCCGGATGGTGTTGGCGTGGACAACGATATCGCTTCGGAGGATAGGGACGCCGATCTAGTTCAGCACGTCGCAACGGCCCCAACAGCGGACGAGATACGTGCTGCGAATGTTTTTGCAACGTTGTACCGTGAAAAAATAGCTCGCAAGCGGTCGGCCATTGAGACTGGAGCAGTCACAGAGTACGATGTGCTGTATCGATCCTATCAAGAAAGTCCCTTCGTCGCGCGGATGCCAAGGCGATACAAGCTTATATTCCTCGGCCCTCTTCCACTCGCTTTTCTTACCTTACGGAGCATGGCTGTACATGTCGCGGATGCCAAGTCTCAAGCGAAAGCTCGTTTGACAGAAGTCTCGCATTCCAAGTATGAAAAGGTTGCGGCGCGGATCAAAGAAGTGAAGTAGGTGCCAGTGGCTGCCTCAACAATCCGTATGCATAAAATCGCAACTAATATAATTCTCATAGCTCAATTGCCCGCCGAATTCAACAGCTGAGGAGCCTACTGGAGCCCAAATCTGAGTTGCATTCAGTGTGTTCACAGGCACAGCTTCGCGCGCACGTACAAGAAATTGCCGATATTGCTGCCAAATATCCAGGTACGGTTCATGGGAGGCAGTGGGAGTTGGAGACGGCCGTGAAGGGAATAGTCCAAGGACCAAAGAAACCTACGAACATCAAGGGCGAGAAACCTGACTTAGTTGATGATATCGATGGCCACGAAGCATACTGAAGGTGGAGAAGAGAGATGGGTTCGTCGTCTCGTGTATGTTGCGTAAAACCACTGGTTCCAGTTTCTGTATTTGCATGATTGTACAGACAAATATATCGCTCCGTGACGAACGTCTGTAGTGAGCAAGCGCAACTGAAGCCTGAAAGCATTACTTACTTACACCCTGATATGCGAAGAGTATGCGCTGTCCTAATCGCACAATACACATTCTAGAGAAACCATTCTACTTCTGCAAGAACACATGATAACAAGTCGGTCTATAGGTGAAACAACCAATCTGGTTATTGGAATCCTACATACAGCTTCAAAATTCCCTCCCACTCTTTCATGCGTCTGAGTCAATATCGTAATTATCCTCGGGACCCACCACCAACTGCGGCTTCTTGGCCTTAGGACTCGTAGGCTTAACCTTCCTCGGCGCGGGCTCCTGAACAATCGCTTTGACAGCCATCTTGAGCTCCATTTCCGTGCCCTCGATCGCACGAGGATGCTCGCTAGCAATGCTTGCAACTTGTTGTACGTGCACCCGTAACTCTTCCTCTGAGACTAGGCGGTGAAATTCGGATTTAGGATCCAACAGCTTCTTCAACAGCTGAACCTGTCGGTCTATCGCACTGATTTGCCAATAAGATACCAGAATTGCAGGAATAGGGACAAACGACGGCTTACTTTATTTGTACCATCTGCGCTCCAATTCTCTCATAGTCAGAATGAGGAGCAAGAGTCATACGCGTTCTGATCTGTGTCTTGGCGTTTGCGATGTGAGTAACCATATTTCGTAAACAGAGGATGACGAGAGGCAGCGGGCCGAGGTATAGCACCCTGTAGCGTGTTGGCATCGTCTGGAGGGAAACAGTTTCTTGGAAGGTTTGGTACAAGCGGTTTGTTTCTGCCACCACTCCTTTCTCGGCGGCGTATTGTCTGCGGGCCAACTTTGTGCGATACAAGCGAGCCAGAAAGGTGGCAGCTTGGATTTCGGGCGCCGTCGGTGCCACTACAGTGTGTTGCTCCTGGTTTGTATCTGCATCTCCCACCGCAATTTCAGGTTCCGCAATCCCAGCATCTTCTATGTCTGCAGCAACAGGCATCTCAACACCGGACACGTCTTCACCGAAATCGCGGGCAATTGTTTTCCCGAGGCGACTAGGGTCACTATCCCGATGTTCAGAAGAAGATATTTGAGGGATAGGGGCACCTTGAGGTGGAGCAAAGCGTTGAGGAATATCTCCTCGTAGAAGTGCGGGAATGTCACTGGTATTCCTGTACAAGACAGTCCTCGTGCCAAAAACCTCGAGTGGGGGGCCACGGAGCCTGCTGGCTTCTCTCAAAAGAATCAATTCCTCTGCAGTGTTTTTCTCGTATGAGCCAGTGTTCCTGACTGCGCGTATCAAGTCCTCCGGCGTCGTAGCATTGACGTATCTGAGTTATATCGTGTTAGTGCATACATTCGTTAGTATAATGCCACCTACTACATACCGCTGAAATATGCCAGAATATCTTACATCAGGACGTGTATCGAGCTTCTTGAAAGACGTGAATTGTTGCAAAATCAGCGAGTGCAGCCGTGGATCGTTGATGTTGTAGCCGACTGTAATCTCCACGTGTCAGATCTTTTTCATTGGCTTCAGAGAGATTACTTACGAAGAGTAACACTCTTGCAACTTTTAGAAAGGGTCATCAGAAACACAGATCTCCGCTGAAATAGGCAACAACTCACACTCGCATGACCAGTATGTTACGGATCTGGTAGTCAATACGTGACGATCGATCGTAGAGCAGAAATCCTAATGTTTAATGAGTTTCAGTCATCGAGGGTTACAATTGTAGGTATACTGACCTGATGCCCCAACATATATCTCACGAAGCAGCTGGCTCATCAGATTAACAAGATGTCTGAGCATGTGAGAGTCCTGCTCCTTCAGCTTTTCATTCGCATATAGCCTAGAGAGCAGGCGCCTGCTTAACGTGATGTCATGCAGCGAGCCTCGTACTCGCAGACGATGCCCAATTATGAAGGCTGCGCATAGGACTTCAACTATGTGGCAAACGACGTTCACATCGATGGGTAGCTGCCTGTCGAGGACATTCCTGAGAAAGATGCTGTTTAGATTTGTCGCCAGATACACTATCATTGAACTCACTTGATGAAAATAACGCCTGCTGACAATGATGTTGTCCTTGAAAGCTGGAGAAAGTTCAAAAGATCCCAGACAATATATCTATCGCCAATCCTGAGAAAGTCTACCGGCCTATCCACGGTAATGCAAGGGGCTCGTTTAAGAAGGTACACCGCGCTGTGCTTCTCGAGCCTCCAAGTAAGAGTGGCCAATTCCGCAACGAAAGTCAAGAACTGCCAAGGAGGCATCATTTCGAACCGTTCGTTGAATAGAAGGTCGCGTATCCACTCTCTGATCACTTGGAGCCCTTTCTCAGCCTCGGGAATCGTACTGAGGTCCACATCAACTGCCGATCCGGCTTTAACGTAGACAGGAAAGTACGCCTCGTAAAGGCGCGAAATCCATCGCCTAATATGGTGCTTAGACATCATTAATCCCTTGTGGCAATGCGGGTGCGTACCTCCTATGCTTCGCTCTCTCATTTCTCCTTTCAAACGCGCTCGCTGACTGGTACGTGATTATCTGTTGTAGAAGCAAACGGAAACGGGATCGGAGTGCCTCCGTAGTCATCGCTTGTGGGTCGTGACTGCTGCTGCAACGGTGTTTTGAGTCGCGGTCACCTGGGCCGAACATCGCGAAGCTGGGACACACGCGAAGTGAAGGGGCTTGAAGGCATGCGTAGCTCTCGTCGCGTGTTCTGTATAGGAGCCGGTCACGGAGCATATCCTGGAAGACTCTATACAGCTCCCATGGGGTCAAAACGCAGCGGTCCTTGTTATTCGATACAGTCCGAACCCATCGAGTTTCAGGGTTCACTATATAAGCATACAACATGGTGGTCGCTGGGACGGTGACCAGGTGTTCGGCCTCTGGAGTCGGATAAAAGCCGAAGAGCCTTTGAAGGATTACGTTCTCGGCCGGATACCTATCGGAGGACATTTGCAGTAGTTCGTGTATATATGCCGAAAATGCTTGCACTGTTTCGATGGTGCTATTCGTCGTAGCCTTCTCAAGGTGTGACCACGTGCAAAACGCACGATCCAAGCAGAAAGCACCTATTGCAGGGTCGTTATGTGCATGGATAAACCTGTCGGCCAGTTTCCGTAGCAGCAGTGTGTCGTCGTTTAGGATTGCTTGTACAAGAGTAAACTGGTAGTGTCGCGTTTTCAGTACAACTACCCAACGACCGCAGTATTACAGGTGGGACTAGTACTTTACCTCGTCAATAGTCTTGGCTGGCAACATGCTACCCACTATAGCTTCTTTGGACAGTAGAAGTAGCTCTTGAAGCTGCAGGCGAGACGGGTTGTTCACAGCCTCAAGGTTGATGCCGAAGGACAGGTTCTCCCATATTCCCTTTGAGAAGTAGCGTTCCAAGCACGTATACAATTCCTGGTTGGGCTCGCTCTCCCCGGAAAGTAAAAGTCGAATTGCTTCCAGCGTTCGTCCTTCTGCCAGATGTATTTCCGCGGCCTCTTGGATACGACCGTGTTGTTCTAGTAAGTTGACTCTGGCCGCATCAAAGCCAAAGCCCTCCATAAAGTCCAATGCCTCATCTACATCGACAAAAAGCTTGGCGGCGCGACTAGAGAATGCTTGAGTATATAGAAACAGAATTGGACACAACCACACTCACTCGAAGTTCTGTTCGATTGAATAATGGATTCGAGCAACATCTCGGATCTTCTCTGCGTCAGCAGGTTCAATCTGCTCGACATATCGTTCGATAGTATCCACAGCGTCGTCAAACAGTCCACCCTGACGGAAGACTTGGGCTGCCTTGGTATGCTCTTCGGCTAGTATGTATGCTTCGGCAGCCATCTTCATCTCTGAGGCTTCAAGGTAGCATTCAGCAGCGTTACGAGAGTACGCCAGCCTCTCCTTTGGCAAGTGTGTCGCGTCAGCACAGAGTGAGAAAGCCTGTGCTGCCTCGAGGAAGGCCTGGGCTCTATGGTTGACAACTGAGTTACCATTGATCGGCACACGTCGAGCCATCTCTCGACGATGGTAAGCGTCCGCGATGTCTCGGGCGCGGGGCATACCCGCTCGGTCGAAAGCCCGACTAGCCTGCGAGTACCGCTTGTTGTCGAAGAGAGTTCGCGCCATCGATGCCCACTCATCGGGCCTTGATGAGATAGCCAAATGGGGCACGGCGCCGACCGCCGAGACATTGTTAACCAACCCTTGCGCAGACCAGAACAGCTGCACATGCGAGGATGTATGGGCATGAGGGTACAAGCAGCTGAGAATGACTCACGCGTAGAGGCTCGCCTTTGTCAGAGCAGTCTGCGATCCAGAGATTTTGGCGCGCTCTTGTGATGGCAACGTATAAGAACTTGAGCTGGAATGAAACACTGTAAGTCTCCTCGTAGAACTCAGACAACAGATGATGTAAACGCACTTCTCTGCAGACGCCACTATGTCGATTTTCGTCGAACGCCGGACACCTTAAACTCTCTCGGTCAAGCACTGGGAGAGCGTTGAGTATCACCCGCCAATGCCCAACATCAACGGTGGAGTCTTCGAAGAAGTTGTATAGCAGGACCTGCAGATTGAATAACGTTCATGGCACGTATTTACGTTGTTGAATCTCCAAACTCACGTCGTTGAATTCGAGTCCTTTACTCTCATATAGCGTGCTAATATCCTTCAGCATACGAAGATGCATGAGAATGAGATGGGCACTCACAGTACAGTACCAATATCTCCAACCTGCTTTCGTAGCTCATCGCGAGCGGTATCATCGCGCACAAGAATACCTGCCACAGACCACATCAATGCAGCGACGATACAGAAGGTGATGTGTTTGACTTACACTGATTAGCACCGAATTCAATTTGACTTCCTCTGAGACATCATCATCATCACATGATCTTGAGTGAAGCAGGACAACTTACGATGCTCCGAACAAGAACTGCTCATACTGCACAGTATCTTGGTCCCAGCCAGTGAAAAAGATTGGCCTAGCGCCGTCCACCTCAGCCCGTTCTTCAGCCAGAGTGTCTATCGTTTGCGGCCAGAACCTCGTAAGAAGCTTCACTATTGAGTGCGCAGCATTGACAATACCACCATGGGATCGATAGTTGGCAATAAGTTGGAACTCTTGGGGTGTCTTCGTCGGGGCAGA
>JAXQIY010000044.1:0-14192 GCA_037041695.1 Irpex sp. PG99-01B2
GCAACGCACTAGTCGTTAGCAAGGTAGAAGAAAGTAGCCGGAGCAAGGGAAGCTAACTTGAGAGTTGTCTCTGTGACAGACAATATGTAGCCCGTAACTACGGATTTGTAGCCTGATACAGACGTTAACGAGGCACACGAAGATAAAGGGTTGTTGTATGGTGTACCTCCAGCCAGTTGGAGACATTCGTGTGCAGTAACAAGGGACCTGGACATAAATGAAATTCGTTCAAACTTCATCAAGTCAACGGCGCAAGGTTTGTCACGTACCACATGAGTATGACCTAGATAACACCTATATGTACGAGTGACTTATATCATGAGAAGTCTGGACGTACCACCGACTTCACGAATGGCCCATCTTGGAATCCACTACAAATGACGTCACTCAACAGAGGTCATTCTGTGAGTATGTTACTCACCTCGTAAAATAGACAAAACTAGAGGCGAAACCAAGATGGACATCAATCTTTTCCGAGAAAGGTGAGTAATCATGGCACCCACATCTGAGTGCAGCTAATGCCTAGAAAGAATACCCATCAGCGAGTGTGACATCTAAGGTACAAGATAGACGGGAGAATCACCCCACAGGGCCATCGTTAAGGACATCGCTAAGATCTCTACACCTCCATAAGCCCCCAAGTTGATCGGTGGCAAGCAGCCTGGCGGTAACACAGATGAGGACATCAGTACGATGGTCAGTACGATGGTGAGAAGGTTAGATACGCGTGTGTACACGACATACTTCGTGTTATATATGTATGTCATGAGCATCAGGAAGATAAGCCGAAAGTGGCCTTATTGAGTGACGGTATCATAAACCGTTTGGAGCATCGTGATGTCCTCCAAAGAGCGCAGTTGACTATCATCGCTCAATTGTGGTGATATCTGATAGTTTGGTGCATTCAACGCCATTGCATCATTCTAGTGCGTACCCAAACTTGCACTGGCGACTCAGGCCATCTCAGCTCCAGGAGCCTCCAAGTCCTAAAAAGAAACACCTATAAACATAACTCAAGTCAGCATCTAAAGATACGGCATGTGGAGTGTGGACGAACATCTAACTAGCGATGATGATCACGATTCAACGGCATTCTACCATTGCACTCCTATCAGAAGCCCTCTCCGAGCCTAAGTCACATGCAGGCTACGAAGTGACATACACCATAGCATCTGTCGACGGGAGCCCTGTCGTGAGAGACTGGTCAGTAAGACTATACTATTACGAGGCAAAATCACGAACTTTTGAAAGCAACGTAGTAATCATCGAAGATAATGCTTGATTATCATCACCTCTCCATCATGGAATACACTCGTTAGAATTTTCAATACCCGGCACGCCTCAGAAACCTCCAAGTTCTGCAAACATATCCGAAATTAGTGTCTGTGAAACCAGGGAACATTCCAACGCGGAAAACAGGCTCTAGGTCTTTCCCATAAAAGAGATGACGTGCAAGCCGCAATCCGTGCCAGCTTGTTCATTCTGCCTACGTACTGCAGGTCTGAGGATATGACTGAAGAAACCTGTGCTCAACATGTAAGTAAGACTCAGATAAAGGTTGAATCATGCACTTCGAAAACCGAGTACTTACCGTAAGCTTCCGGGGCCTGATGCCTTGACGCCTCACACTCTGTCACGTAGGCAATACACATGAGACCTTTTGTCGCGGAACATTGGCGTGCTTTCTCTGGCCACGCAACATACTGTGTTTACCACTGACCAGTGACCGTCAAGGTCACGGTGTGGCCAGCAAGATCATTCCGCGTCGGCCGGCGTATGGAAGCGTGTGAATCTTGATCCGATCACTCGCTCTAAATTCGATCATGGCTCCCTCCGGACAGCTCCCTGAGCTCCCCTCCATTTGAACGTCCACTGTCTGTCTCTCGAATCTCTCTACTCCGCAAGCTTCTTTCTGCAACTTGAACCTATGCGTACAAATGTTAATAAGGTGGAAAGAGGTCGGTCATCGCGCGAACACGGGGCTCACATGAGGGTGAGCTTGCCTCTCAGTTCGAAACATATGCACAACATAGCCGACACTGTTCTGCAGTGATTTCCTGACGTTTACCGCGTTCGGCCCCCGCACGGACGACACATAGAAGAAGCAGACGTCCGCTCCGCCACTGTCACGACGATATATTTATCCGAAATTCCAATCAGCGGACGATCTTGAACGTTTGAACTTGGAAGGTCAGTAAATGACCATGGCCAACAGCTGCTAATCACGGTTCAGAACGTTCATGCACGCGTTCATTCACACTGAATGCCATGGCCAGAGACAGGTCTCCGACGTTACGATAGTATGCAGTCTATACAATCCACATGTGACGGCCGCCCATCAAAACTATCACAGACCTCAGGACATCAGTACGATGGTCAGTACGATGGTGGGAAGGTTAGATACGCGTGTGTGCACGACATACTTTGTGTTATATATGTATGTCGTGTTGCCGGCCGAGTCTCTGGCTTGGATTGGCCTATACTTGGCTTGCCGCCCTCCATAGCGGTAATATTAATCGTGTCTTTAACATAACTTAATCTTCCCGTGATCGGTGAGACGTCCTGTGAGTATTCGAACCTCATATTGGGATCCAAGTATGATTAATATTAATCGTGGCGACGCTGTTCCCAGAATCAAAGCCACTTGACGAAACCTTCTTCGCCGTATCAGAGTTGGATGTGATCAAGTCAAGTACAGTTGGGTGTTCCTTTGCGATACCGCCATAACTGACCAATGACATTAATGTTTTGTATCTTCAGAAAGAAGAAACTCTGTCAGCTGAGGACTTGCCGCCCGCAGGCCTTTCGGGGGCCTCACCTTTCTTCAATCGCTTGCGGTGCTCTAGGTAACACGCTCAAACGTTGTTTTCGACGCGTCGTACCAGAACGCTTTACGGCTTCACGTACTACGGAGACTTCAGCGTCATACTACTACTCAAAGTCTGATGCCTTCAATGACGGAGAGGTCGAAAGAGACACAGCGGCCAAACCACAACAAGTCGACCTGGCGGATGTGTTTTGAACTCATGCGACTGCATCATTTTCCAGTCGGTACCAAGCTTCCCTTCACCGCACTTGGTGAGTATCTGATAATTTGTGCCCGATATGTCATCCAGCTAATATCCTAATGAGCTTTGGGCATGTTGATGGGCTTACAGAGCATTCATGGCAGGAGTCTCAGTACTCTCTATCCGAAGGACGGTCTCTGGTGGCTTTCCGTATTCATTAGGCACTGCATGACCTGCGTATGGAGTGACATTTGCGATCGTGACATCGATCGTTTGGTGGGTGAGTACCCTGTTCGGTGTTCATGGCGCACGAGCGTACGTCCACATTCTTTAGAACGCACCAAAACGCGTCCCCTTGCATCTGGAGGCATGTCAATGCGAGGGGCATGCCTACTCCTCTCAATTTCAACGCTCCTAACGCTCGCTATGTTGAGAATTGCCAGCGGAAGTACAAACTTGTACGTTGTAAACCGATCAAACGTTAATGTTGCCCAGTCTGACGAGTATTATGTTGGGCCCTGGCATCGCCGAGTAGACTCTGGCTCGGCTGCGCTGGGTTGGCAGCCTTTGATACGCCTTATCCTCTGATGAAACGTTGGATCAATATACCACAGTTGTGCCTCAGTAAAAACTTACCTGTTCGGTTGTTGAATGTATCTCAGACTAATATACCTATCTGCAGGTGCTTCCATATTGTGGCCTATCCCGATTGCTTGGCTATCTGTCACGGGTGGATCATACCAGACTACCAGACTGTTGATGTTATGCATCGCATTCGGCGGGTAATATTCAAACACCTAATCTCACACAAGACTTGAATCTGACATATTTCGTACACTCATTAGCTCGACGTTTATTCTCGATACCATATACGCTTGCCAGGATCGCTCAGAGGACATCCAAGTCGGCGTAAAATCTGCCCCGATCCTATTTGGGACACATATCCGTAGCGCGCTGTTTACTTTGGCTACGATGGCCATCATCAGCCTTTTCATTGCAGGTGTCACCTGCGAGGAAGGATACTGCTACTATAACATCACCGTCGGCGGTGTAGCATTGGTATACGCTCGTCAGCTGCAGACAACAGACTTCGATGATGTAAAGCAATGTGGGAAAGCACTGACGGTGAGTCTATTTTCGCAAATGTAATCATCTGCATCACGAACTGAAGCCACATTCAACGAACAGGTCTACAGCAATAATATTAACGTGGTTATATAGCCTGAATTCGGAAGAGAATGGGACGAATGGAGCACTGGCAAGGGCACGCCATTCAAGTTGATTCCGCATGTATGTAAGGTACGAGTTTATAGAGGCTGGTTCACGAGCCTACATGTATGGTAAATTGTAGAAATATGTCCCCGAGTGCACAGATCAACTATGGAATCGGCACCTGCAACGGGCCTCACCGCGGCATCTCCCTGAGCCAAAGTGTCAAATTAATACCACAGACTCTGACAGGCATGCAAATACAGCTTACAGAAAGCTATCGCTAAGAGCCGCAAGTGCAATGGGAGAGCCTTAGCGTAAAATAGTGAGGTGCCAGTGATCCTCGTTCAACTTGCTTCACATCGAGGTCATATGCGCATGGTTCCACCTAAGTCGAATAATACTGACATCAACTTCGTAATTTCAGAGACTCAGCCTGAGCCTGTGAAGTTTGACGTTTGAACGTCGAATGTTGACCGTGTGTACGCCGCCACTGTCCGCAAAATACCTAGGGAGACTAAGCCTGCCCTCAATTAGCGCATTGGCGCAAGGCGCCTACATCGCGCCAACCAGCAAATTACCTTCGTGTACTCTTCGTGTCCGAATCATTGACATCGTAGAGTAGTACACTCGCCACTCATCTCACTACAAGTGGCATGATCGCTTCAGTGCTTGGTGTCACTACTTGTAGTGTTTCTATATCCACCTATATGTAACGTAACGGTCATCCTTTTCTCGGGTCATCCGAGTCCGAGTCGTCAACGCCCGGGCCCCGATCGCTGCATGTTGAAATCCACGACGTGATTAGTCTGCCTAAGGCAGAGTAGAAACGTTCAACCTTCGCGGGCTCAGCCTAATCTTGTGTCTGACAATGTGGTCCACTCGCACCGCCATCCATAAATCAATATCATTTGGATCACAAGTCTGAACACGATGGCACAAGTACCAGTGCCGTGGACATGACAAACCGGAACCCCCCTCACCCCCCCCCAGCACATTGAGGAAA
This sequence comes from Irpex sp. PG99-01B2, assembly GCA_037041695.1. Classification (NCBI taxonomy): domain Eukaryota; kingdom Fungi; phylum Basidiomycota; class Agaricomycetes; order Polyporales; family Irpicaceae; genus Irpex; species Irpex sp. PG99-01B2. Next base: position 5,224 of record JAXQIY010000044.1, read on the forward strand.
GGCTCAGTAAGCCGCAATTTCGAACTTCAACTTCAAGCCAGCTTTTCAATATTCCTCAGGTGGATTCAGGCCTATACTGTATCCAGGACATTGCCTCCACTATCCTCGAGACTGTCTGTCGTTTCTTTCGTCCCGGAAAATACTATGGCAGATATAGCATCCTTAGGGGACTGTCCTTTGGAGAGTCCAACAGCATACTCTGATGCTGCTGTCTCAGTATTCAATGTTGTTAATCCAATCTGTGCCGTGATCAGGCACTGGGATATACCCTGCGAAAGAAAGCACCGTGAGTAAGTGAATTAGACTACAATCCCAGATGTAAGCCCTTACGAAGAATACTGGTATTATGCAGGCCATAACAAATCCAACATTCCAGGCGAGCTGCAGAGGGTATGTCCCATATGAATATTTTCATGGTAGTGTGTACCTGAATATTGACTTTCACATACCGTGACACCAGCAGGTGCAATAGAGGCTATTCCATACATAAGAAGGCCGATCCATGTGACTAGTGCTGATTCCACTATGGCAAGGAGGGCTATGTTGTAATGGCCCCCTCCGTATAAGCGAGTTACGGTGTCATGGTTTGCGATCTGAGTAACATAGCTATCAAAACTGTTCAGAATAATCGGGGTTCTTGGGAATGCAATGGTACCATACACGATTTTCCCGCCAATTGCTCCGGTAAGTGCTGTATTGATGGCGAATGTGAACCAGCCCCATGCTACATCCACCTTGAGGACTGGGAGCCGATCGACTTGAAGGTACTTTTGCTCATTGCTGTAAAATCCAAGAACTTGAAAATTTGCAGCCAGACCAAGACCTATTTAAGTTCATTATGAGCTAATTTAACACTCAAAGAAGTGGGACTGCTTACATGTATTCAAGATTATTGCGCTCATGGGCAACCATAGGGCCCAAGGATGCCTTCCGTAGACAACATAAAACCTCCAGGCCAGTACCCCATCCGAAATAAATCCCTGCAGGTAACATATGATCATGAGACTGACATAACAACGAGCATTGTAAGTCGTTCTGGCTCATGACCTACCGCGAGAGTAGAGGTGAGACTAGTTTTCAATGGAATGAGTTACTGTTGCACTTGGCAAATACTGTGCACAACTCACCCAGCAACAAATGCGAGCGGCATCGTCGACAGGCGTAGCATGTCTTGCGGAGGATCGATGATGCGTGACTGACCGAAGATTACACCGCGACAGATATAATGAATCAGGAGAACCGTGAATCTTTCAGTGTTATTATTTGTCAACTACATTTTTTCCTTGCCTGCTTCATTATCAATGGTATTGTACTCACAGTCCAATGCTCACGATGCGTAAGTTTCTGTACATAGCACCAGAGCGCCTGAAAGTCGACCATACGGCGAGCGAGAATACGACTACGTATGCACCTAGAAATTCAAGATGAGATTTGGTGATCGTTCGAGTAAGAATGACTCGTAGCACAAGCACGTACCGAACAAGGCACTAAGAGCAGAAAAGACTACGCCCAATACGCCAACATTCTCAAATGCTGTTGTGTCTGGTATGAGTCCCGTGGTAGCATTGGAAGCCATTGCAGTCTATAGGACGAAGATACTGGTATGAGTCCGAGAGTCTGTACAACTTTTGAGCTAATTATATAGGTGTGCTATCTGACGCCTACGTACCAATATCCTCGCCCTACTACAATAGTTAACGTTGTTGATGTGCGAGTGAATCGGAGCAGTCAGAGCCGATGTGCCCTCCCATGGGAATAGTATCCTTGCAATGCTCGTCGCATGTTGGGTTGGATATACAAATGCACGCTCTGTATTCCAGAGGGGTCTAAATTGTCCCACACCAATACTAAACCGTATATATTACAAGCTAAAGATACAGATCCTTCTGAATTTTAGCTGGTGAAGATCTGGACGCCCTGATTTGGTAATCGCACACGCTCGCGCAGATCCTTAGGTTTCCCCGAGACCTGGGCCACGTCACCCACCAGCGTCTATGATTCCCGGGCGCCGCCGGCCGTCAAGATCTCGGCTCTAATGGGCCCCAGCGCTAATCGATGATCGCACGAACCCGCCCGCCAGTTGCCAGTTAACATCCCGCCATCAAACTACGTGATCGCTCGGTGCCGTATCTCCGGGGACGCTCCCGCACATGTGCTCGTCGTCCCCAACGATGGCTACGCCCTGGTAGTGTTTCTCCTCTACCGCTTCGATTTACCTCATTCTTTTTGGTATCATAGGGTATTTTTATACGTAGATTACGAATACAAGATCAGCTACGTCATAGCAGTACTGGTTTTGAATCCAGACACCGCATCTGGTTTGACCACACAGGTAAACCCCTTGCCGTATATTCAACCACGGATCAGCTCACATATTCAGCTCACTATAGGTACTAACAGTGCTTTATAAATGTTTAAATACCATTGTAATAACATCCGCTATTGTAGCGCAGCCACTATACGCCAAGTAAGCCGTGCACTAGGGAGTGATGACCACGTATACGCACCGGCCTATCATGGATGTTCTGTACGATGGATAATATCCTATAGCATGTGTTTGTTCATAATACGCCGCCCGATCACCTTCATATTCGCTGAATATCCTTCTCATTAGATGCCCTCCTCTTCCCCCGACTTACTACAAAGCACCCTCCCAACGGCCAGGTAAACATGGCGCGAACTAAATGACTTCATGGTAGACTAGAAGGTGCGTTATGTAAGTAATATCTAAGTTTTAATAGCTCCCAATATCCTATAGACGATGCTATACGGTATGTATTAGTACGGAGTGTGCCCAGACTGCGCCCAAAACCACATAAAATCCCTTACCAGCGGCGCACACACTGACCGGGGGAAAATGTACGTGTTGCATTACATTCTACATATATTTTGACGTACTATTAGCACTTTACCGCGACCGGATTGCTTTTCTGTGGCCTGAGATACATGCGAACGCAACAATACTCGTGCACGACGAATTGTACTTGTCTCCATGCCTTCGTACAGCGCTCTGCACTATTTATTGCATATCTCAGACTACAGACCTTATATCCGCTCACGGTAAAGTACTACTAGTGACTTATTACGTGTGTATAACATGATAACATGAGTACATAAGCTCCCCTCGCTGTGCACTTCCCTATACAGCGCAATGCGTTGCTTTTGCGTGGTATCACCGCAATACCTAATATCCCACACCTTCTAGTATCACTGGCACGTGCGGAACCAAGTGAGTTCCTATCCTTTTCTTACTACTGTTTGAGCTTAATATCTGACGTACTGTGGGACTATGTTATACTCACCGTCTTCACTCTTTGGACCCCACTTTGTGCGCCAAGTCGGGGAGGAGGAGCACATCTATCCAATAGATGTTCCACCCCGAACCATCATACTATATACGTCTATCGTGTTCATTTACCATCAATATATTAATATTAAACCAGACTAGTGTTGGCTCCATGCCTTCAATGCGGCCTGGCCGAACCTTTCTCTACTGACCCATACATATGCCTTAGCACCGGCCTCATGGGTCTGCTATACATATTGGTCGGCCCTATATAAGACAGAAACGGTCATAGTGAGCAAAAATGCTGTAAGATAAGTGTTCAAGGGCCCCGGAAGCAACCCCGGCTCCGAAACAGTACTCTGATAAGTCTTTTTGACAAGAGGCCGACGATAGTGCCACGATGGGGGACCACTGGGGGACCATATTAGGCGCCTTAACTTCGGACATAGTTTCCAGTTTCCACGTCGAGCCAGTTCGTATATATCTACGTATTTCCTGCTATATCATGTGATGTTATTTGTTAAAGGTTTTTTTTCTTCGGAAAGGGCAAGTCTCCGAGCATACGCACCGTCGCATGATCTTCCCTGCATGATGCAATAGTGGCATGAGAACGGAACGATCGAGCGTAACACGTAAAGAATCTGCATTATAGTGTTTAATATTGCATAGCTCTTCATTTCCACACCAGTCGTACTTCCCCCAGTAGCATAAGTCTTATCCACCATGACCATCTTACAACTGCCTTATCTAGTAATACTGCAAACTCCTACTACGCCATCCCATTGCATGTTCCCTGACGTACGGGCGGCCAGGCCATATGCCGCAAAGTGCAGCGATGATAATACCATGCATTATAGATGTGTTAGTTTTTGCAATGCTAACGATACTACTAGTAGACACTCACCGTTCTTGGCTTATTGCACACTTCTCTTCTATGCCGTCCGTCACCCTATTTGCGACCGTAGCAGTACACATTGGTATCCGGAAGCAGCCCAGTTTTACGAGTATACCCAGGTGCGTTTAATACCGCATGAGATTTATCAAATCTAAACTGCCTCGGTGAAGTAGGCCCGTATCGTTTTTGATTGTTCAATAGACGTAGACTTATCTTAACTTCTTGTCATGCTGCATGGGGCTGCCACTATAGTGCTTCCAGCGTTAAGCGTGCTTTTCAGTGTTCATAAATCGATCATCTGCCCTATACATCATACTCGTCGGTACCACATGCGCAACTAGCTTAGCTTAATAATCGAGAGTCTGCGTACCATGTTCAAACGGTGACATCCGTGTGCGTTTTGGTTTGTATGAGTTTACATACTGTTTCACAGTAGCCCTAGCCCCTTAAAAACGTCAGCGTGAGTCAAACGTGACCGCAGAACACCAGTATCACAAAATCGCGTTTGAAACAGCCCAACGAGATGAACAACTATACTTACATATGTACATGAAATCAGTCAATCTTGCGTAACTAGTACAGGTCAAGTCGACGTACCCGATGTTTTCTATACAAGGCTCTATTCCATACAAGCTCAGTGCATCGTTACCGTCAGCTCGGCAAGCTATGGAACACACCTTTCAGATACGATGAGTCCAGAGATTATACAATCTGTCTTGCGATCAGAAGGTACAGCCATAAGTCAGGCTGTCTGTTGTACTGCGTAGCAATAAATTCAAAGACATACCTGAATAGCCAATTACATGTGAGTTTCGCCCGCTCGCCAACCTAACGTCAAAACCATGGATTAAACCAGAGTCCACTGTCACCAACCACCAATATTTGCCCAAAATTGTGCGTACCTCGACATCAACAACGTAATCACAACCTACTACCTCGGTAACTGCCCTCCATATCGCACAGACGGTTACTTCGAAACATGCAACGTGCGTAAGAAGGATGTACTCACTACTTGTTGGCACCGTCGTGTACTCACTACATGGCCCGTCCTTAGCTGTTTACGTTGAAGGCCTTCTAATACACATCGCTATCGTGCCATCTGAGGACGAAACCGTGCGCATGCACGTCTGGCAGCAATGTGCGTGCCATGATGACATGTACCTACCAGGTGTCGGCCCTCGTCGCCCGCCTCCCGTTTAATACGCCAAAGTCTGACAATTTCCTGTATATTTCATACCTCGTGCCTGCTTGTTACTAGGGGGCTCTTCTTATACGTACAAAACAACTCCCACTGCTTACCTCAGCCATAGCAATCATGTATACATCTGTTATCATTTGCTAGTCCAGTTCTAACTCGGGTGAGTAGGAACGTTGTCGCCCGAAGTCGCCTGCGTCACAAGCACACCAGGCACCAGCATAGGTCTCCCATCAGAAATCAGAATATGTTGTAAAACGTCACGCCCACTTACCTTTCCCACATATATACCGAGCTCAACTTCAGCCCCTTCCCTTCCATCCGCTCCTCTTCCGTCTCATAAATCGCTCCAGTGACAGTGTCTGAGTTTTGCCTTGAGGACTTCGGCATACACAGACTGTCCGCGCTGCCAGCGACGCCTCAGCTTGACCAGACCACGACCGACTCACCCCCGCTCACGCCATGATAAAACATCATGGCCCTGCATAACGGCTTGCATCGAGGCCTTCGACAAGCGTACGTGGAGGTCTCCGAGGTCAACGTGAGCACCCTTGGGCGTTCGCACCTTCCATCTCCACTGCCGGTGCTTTGGTTGTTCACCTTGCTCGTCTACAGGACGGTATGTCTGGTGCGCCCATTTAGTCACTATGCCCTTATCCACGTGTATAGTCGCAGTGTGCGTAGATTCAATCAACCATTGTCGTGAGCTAGATTTGAAAACAGGACTACGCACCTCAGTACCAAGTGCACAGCGCGCAACCGCGGTGCAGAGTTCACGAGTGTCCAAACCGCGGTGCAAGGTTCACGAGTGCCCGACCGCTGTCGCCACTCACTCGTAGCATATGCATGCGCGACCTCTGTCGTACACACACAGCGGGCTGTCCCATCGTCCATCGGAAGAGGTCAGTGCTTGCTGCCGGCCTCTTTGATCGGAACTAATCTATGACGTCCGACGCGCGCTCCGTGATAGACGCGACCTCGTGACATTGTTGACAGCGCTTCCTTCATCGCGTCTTCTTCCTCTAATCTTCATCGCCGCCGCCATCTTCGTCGCCGCCGTTCTTGCCATCGCCGCCGCCTTTGCCGTCGCCGACCGCCCTCCCGCCCTAGCCTCTATCACTTTCACCCTCTTCCACCGCTCCTCTCGTCCTCGGCCTCTTCGTACAGCCATTTCACGCGTGCAGGTAAGTATCAATGCAGTCTTTCCCTCACACTCATCACTTACCGTCTGTTCTGGCCCTTCACAGGCGCGATTCACGCGAAGTCGCTCGCCCGCTAGTTGCACAACTCGCTTTCGAGTCGCTTCAAGTGCTTTTTGCACGCATTTTCAAGTACGTACCTCACATCCTCGCCTTCTGTGGCTGACCTTCATACAACACAGAATCCTCTCGTTCCCTGCAGATATTTCCGACAGTGGTCGGAACAGCCTTCGCCAGTGGGCGTAGTCGTTCAATCGTCGAATGCTAGACGGTTGTTCGTGGCTGTTTTTCTTTGTCAAACTTCCCCTACCCGTCCTGGTGGCTGCCACTGCGATCGCCAACGCGTCCCTGCCCTCAGTCCCCGTCCTCAACGTGTCCATTGAACATGTCGTCGTGGGTGACGCGTGCAAAGTTCGTCGACTCCTTCACCCACCAAGGTGATTCGGTTCGCTTCCTGGTCGCGTTAGTTTCGGGGCTTATCTGACCTTCCTCTCCAGTTCGTTTCTTTGATGCCAAAGTCGCCGCAGAGCTGCGAGACCCCAAGTTCAGCGCGGACTCTCAGCATGGCCCCGAAATACCCCATGATTCGTTGACAAACAGCTTCAGTACGAGCAAGGGAGTAGAACATCCCATCCGAGCCGACCTCCCCGCCTCCCCAGTAAATTCCGATGCTCTCACCACCTCCCACAGCATCGCTCACCCTCCTTCCGATGCACATGCTACTGGTGCCCTGCCCGACTCTCAGCCTGCTGCCTCACCCGTACCTTCCTCTGCCCTTCAGCCCGCCCTCACAGATAATGATCCGCTTTTATCGTTATTTGGTGTTTCTAAAGCCCTCAGTACTGCTGCTTCCGCTGATTCCTCCTCCTCCCCACTTACCATGAGACCCTCAACCTCGTTCTCCTCGCCTCTCTCCGCTGAAACTACCTCTGATCCCAAATACATCATCACTTCTCCGAACATGTCCTTTGTACCTCGGCCCTGCGCTGGTGATATCGCAGTCGTGATGAGGGCTGACGCCAAGTTTGGAGCGGAGGATCCTATCCAATGGCCACAGGAGGCCGTCTCAGACGTCTCCTACCGTTGGATATCCTGCATTCCTCGAACCACTCACCCCCTGCGCCAATCTGCGGTCTGGGCCCCACTCACCGAGAATGATTTGCTCAAATCAAGCAGAGCCATTCGTACTCTATATGTCGTTCACTCCACGCGACTCGATGCTGTTCGTCAGTGCCTGGATAAGCTGGAGGAAGACGTAGTGGACTATGAGAAGCAACACGAAGACCTGGGCCAGCGACACTTCCACTCCCTTCGGCAGCTACAGCTTGCTACCGAGAGTGCGTTTGACAGGCTATCTGTCCCTGCCACTGCAAGAGACCTTCGCCAACAGTTTGTCGCTGTTGAGCGTTACTACTGCATGACTTTGGCATGGATTCTGTGGCACGACCGCGTCTCGCAGGTCTCGCGTCTGCAATCTGCGATACAGGTGGATGACCACCTCATGGGATCGTTTACTACCTCTCCGGCCGTCGCCCAGACGTATTTCCAAGCCGGGATACCCGTGTGGCTCCTCAGATTATCTGTCGATATTGACGATTCTTTCGCCATCCTCCAACTCGTCAACCTCACCGAGCCAATCGCCGATGGCATCGAGATTCGTTCGGGAGAATTCAGCAGTACGCCGATATACAGAGGACGTCCTGGCCCCGCCCAAATCTCTGCCATATGCTTTCGCGGCAGTCTTTATGTCGACATTGAGCCCACGCCATTTCCAACTAGCTATGCTCCCACTGAGCACGCTACGTTCGACGATTCAACTGCAGTGGCACATCCTACAACACCTGTGGCTGGGACATCTACGGCGACAAGTTCCGCCGATCACCACGCTAGGGGCCACAGTCATCCTCCGGGCGTCTCAAAAAAAAGGGGGGGCCGCAAAGATGGTCAATCGAGTGCGTCTTCATTTCTCCATTTGGCTGACAGGGGCTGACGAAATTGTTCTAGACAACCAGCCTCGTCATGTGGACCGGTCCAAATTTGAGGATACGCAGAGCAATTGCATCCCCTCTATGCTCCCTGCCTGGAAGCTGTCTTTGAAAAATGCAGAGTCAGCTTACTACCCTCCTCCCCCTGAAGGCCCCTGGGGGTACTGGATCCCCGATCCCGCGCTGGTGGTTGGCTCCGAAAGTCAACTCCGACGGACTCGCTACGTCCTCAACTGGCTCAGAATTCGCGAGCCCTGGTACTACATCGCACGGAGCCTCCAACATAGAGTTCCCCTCTTTGCCAGCCGATGGAGGCTCTTTCTAGACGACGGTGAGACACCAAGCCGCGCTCGGATAAGAGACAAGAACCTACAGACCACCTAACCCCGGAACGGAGCGATAACGTGGC
>JAXQIY010000045.1:0-21049 GCA_037041695.1 Irpex sp. PG99-01B2
GATCTTTGTCACTCACTATTTATGTGTGACCAATGGAGTATAATGTCATGGATCTACCTACCTTGTTTTGATTCATTTATCACACTATGCATTTCGTTATGTAGTTGGTTATGTAACATTGAGGTCTGCTTGCAACCGACCGGATCTGTTTGACGCGAGCTTTGGTGGCTTGTCTTGTGTCCGCCATCATGTCTTTCTCTGTCGACCTAGCGGGTAGCTCCGTTCTTCTTCTGCGTCCAGGTTCTGAAGTTACTGATGAAGAACTCGCAAACTGTGCTCGTCTATTCAGCGAGAATTACGGTGTATGGGGAACACTCGTCAACCCCCCTTTACAGCCTGGTACGTCTTCTATGAATCAGTTCTCTTCGAAGTCGATGTGTTCAACTTGCCGCTACTCCGAGTAGGAAGTCGCGTCAGAATGACTCCCGCTCGACTACGCAGAGAGTGTCTTTCTGATCCGAAAAATACTGTTTTGTCTATGCGTTTCGTCAACGACAAGCTTGTTGGCCATGCATTTGCCACGCGCTGGACGCATGAAAACCGTAGGTTTCTTATTATGAAAATCTCCTATCCCACTGGCTTAGCTCCGTGAATATAGAAACAATTTGTTGGATAACGCAGCTCGTCGTTGATTCACGAGTGCACCGACGTCGGGTTGCAACTAGCGTGCTTAGGCATATCACGTACCACCCATGGTTTGCTCCAGTTACTACCATTGGTGTCGTATCTTCCCACCCTGCTACATGCCGTGCAGTTGCGAGGCTTGCCGGTGAGTCGTAATTTACTTGTGATGATACACTAACAAGAGCGACCACCGCTGAGGCCTGAGTTATGTTGTAGGTATTTCTCCTTCCGAGATCGACTTAGACTTCCTGAAAACGAATGCACCTGGGATCTTGAAGTCAAGCCCGGTCAGCTATCTCAACAGCAATGAACTGAAAGGATCACTCTTTGGCAGTGAAGCGGGTGGCGCAATTTCTTTGCTCAATACAAATTTCTTTCTCGCACACGATGTGCCGCAGGCAGTTTTGGCCGAATACGTACGTGAAGGATCCTGGGTACTTGGGAACCTAGTCGAAGGGCATGAGTTTATGTTGCTGGCTCGTGTTCAGCCTAAAATTAAATAGTTACAGGGAAAGCACCAGGCATGTCCAACGAGGGCCAGTTTCCATAGGTTCGTAAACCATCCTCTGTACTCGTACCTCATACTAGGTTTCCAGACCTATCTAACTGAGCAGAGTCCATATGGGAACTGAGAGCCGAATGGAACTCATCGATCTGCGCGGAATGTCAAATGCCAGGCCTATCTGAGATACCTGACTCTAACATGTACTCCTTCAACAATTCACTTCGTCATCCGCCCTCATCTGTCAAACATCGCACCCTATAGTTACAATGCAAACTGCTGCAGCAACCGTCACGATAACTGCCGCGACTAGCGACGATGTAAAGGTCGTACACAGGCTGCGCCAGGTCGACGTCTTGAGCGGCAACCCAGTTATTGCTCTAACGTCGTTCAGCTTCAGAGTCAACTTTGGCGATCTCTCTCCTGACGCCGGGCCCTATAAAGTGCTGGAAGGTACCTTAAGCTTCTCGGATAATTCGGGCTCCTCCGTATCGACGCCAGTCGATGCAATTTGCAAGGTGGAGTTTGAAATTGATCGTATTGAGTCAGACAGCGACTCAGATGAAGACTCGGATGAGGAGGCAGATGAAGACTCGGATGAGGAGACAGATGAAGACTCGGATGAGGAGACAGATGAAGTCCCCGCGCCTCCCACGCTGAGAAAGGAGGCCAAGTTCTACGAAAGACAACTGAAAACCTTGCAAGGCCGCGTGATTCCCCACTTGTACGGCTATTTTGAGACAACAAACGAGTATAGCGTTGCTAGCGGGGAAGCTACCAAGGATGCCGGCAGTCGTACGAAAGGCATTGAGGAGAGTGATGTCGTTGGTGCAGGGGAGTCGGGAGTTCCGAATATTGTGGCATGTCTCATTCTTCAGTACTGCGGAACGCCACTAGAAGGCAGACTTGAAGACATCGGTAGTTCCAACGGGTAGGTTGTACCCACCAGTATTCATTGCTACTTACGAGATACTAACTGACTAACCCTCAGGGACGATATTGTTGAGGCACTCCGCGCTATCCACGTCGCTGGGCTATCTACACCCCTCTTCTCAATATTCAACAACATAGTCAAGGACGACGCTGGCAAGATATGGATAGTAGGGTTATCAAAAGCCCGCGAGGGACACAACTGCCGACTCACCCCATTGTTTCATAAGCATTCTCTCGACGACAAGGGGAGATGGAAAGACTTTGGATGTAAAGACCTTTATGAGACTGCTTTAATTTTGGGATGGTTAACCCCTGGTAGGTTTCATTCGCAACGGATATCGAGGCTGATCAACTCACGGGCCATAAAATATTCCCAGGCATGTTGAAGGCAGCGGGCCAAAGGATTAATCTGATCGGCTCTCGGACCCTACAAGATATGAAGAACAGTTTTACAACACAGTCATACACGGCAGTGAGAGACGATGGAGAGACCACACGCCTCATTACAAAAACGTACAATCAACCTCTCCTCGATGCCCAGCTTGCCGACCTGGAGAGGCAACTTGGAAAATATATTCGTGTTTATGGCCAGCGAGATCCGGCACTCGTTCTGAAGAGTCATCCGGAGTTAGCGAGGAAGAAATTATGGCCGCCTACCCTTACCAAGGACGATACCAAACGTGGATCAGCTTCGATGAGTGCTGTTTCGTCAGGCCGGGCGTAGGGTGGCTTCTGCGAGTCGATGCCCCGGTCGAGAGAGGATGGTAAGTTTCATAGTATGTCTCACCGCTGCCTACTATTATTGACAGTCACGTTAAATGATAACACGACTAGGGTACAATATTAGGGGTACTCACAAGCGAAATTTAGTACCGCTACGCATGCAAGTATGAATTCCATGCTTCAGGTTGTTATACCGCGTGTGAGAACATTGAAGACGCCATCAATCAAACCTGACTCAGCTGCATACACTCTGCGGATGAAACGTCAGCTGTGAAATAATAGAGCACTTCGAGTCGAGGCATACATTGAGTAGATATACATTGCGTATGTAGATGGCGTTCGTGCCAGAGGCAGTAATCCGTAGGGAGGTGCTAGTGTCAGTCATTGTTCGGCACTATGAAGTAGACACACTTACTGATCAAGTTGTGCCAGGGCTGGCCCTCCGTGTGCGGACAGCACAAGCCAAGGTGGATTCTGCTGAGGTATCAGTACCTTCCGGGTCGGCAAGGAGGGGTTCCACATTCGAAGGCGAGAATGCGATCGCATACCGCAAGGAGCGTACCAAATTACCCCGAACACAGAAGATTGGGCCACGGTGTAGTCGGTAGTCTGTAGGGATGCTAGGATATGTGATACGTACTCGTCTGAATGCCCATAGCGGCAAGTCAAGAAATCTCCGAGTGCATCCATTGGGTCTATGTTGAATATGGAGCAGAAGACGTCGATCGCAGCCTTGTTTGTTTGTAAAGAAGGTGTGAGAGATCGTCCTTGGTGAGGTTTGTGTAGGGCATATGGCAAAAGACCCAACGCAAGTATGTGGAGGCCGAATAAAAATTTTCTGTGCTATGAATGCCCTAGTATCAGCCATCTAGAGTTGAGTGAAAAGCTATTGTTCAACCAACTCTGCAAAAAGGAGTGTATCTGCACCTGCCTCGACGAGAAAGCGAATGATCTCGAGGCTTGCTTCAGAGGGATAGGCTTGCCATGCATCACAGGCACGCTGATATATTGGTATTTGATTGTAAAGGCGGGATGAAGTAGTTGCTTTGAAATGAGTAACTGCCCGAGGTAGGAGGCCAGTGATCGCGGAATAATAGAGGAGAGGGGGCGGGCGTGGCAGCGGCACATGCAATTGTGATCACATTGCAGCATGCCGATATCAGTATATCGAGGGGTACTGAGAGAGTTGGCCGTTAACGACTGTTCTGGTAAAGAAGGGTTACTGTGGCGCAATACATCGTTGGTAACGTGTATCGTAATGAACTGAAGATGATTTCTAGTCATGAACCATGTCAATCAACACCCCCACAATAGTAAAACGGTTCTCACAGTTGCATCAAATCTATCATCGCCCCCAAAGCCTCTCGCACTTCCTTCATCTTCTTCGCCAAATCTTCGAGATCGCTCTTGTTCAAGAACCATTGCCGTAGTCGAACTTGGGGCGGACTGCGAGCTTCGACCGCGAGGGTTTGCGCCAGAACCTTTTTGACGGCTATGTCCACGTCGTGTGGACACATCTGTGCACTCTCGTAAAGTAATTCAAAGCAGGCAAGTTCGTCTTTTGTATATGTGACTGCATGAGTATTGAGTGCTTGTAGCTTTCCAAGGAGCACTTGCACAACGACGTAGGATTCTTCAAGGGCACGTACTTGTTGCGGTGCGCCCTTGATTGCTTTGCGTATCTTGTTGACCTTCCCGATGACGGTAGAACCAAACGAAACTATCCCGATGACGGTACTCGCTGGATCCATAGCACCGTAGACGAGTATATATTATGGACGGAGGTAGAAATGGCGAGAGTCATGCGACCGGGGGGAGTGTTCACTTTCGAGTGACTATATGTACTTAGTACAGCTAAATGTGTTCGGAGGCGGTGTAGCGTAGACGTACCATGATATATACATCCATGATAGATGTATGGCGTGCATGTTAGTGGGAAAGCAAAGGCTCGGAGTCGAAAACAAGACTTCTAACCATGATAACTTGAAGTACCTGCTCACCGTAGCATCTGTAACATGAGCTCAACGTGAGGACTTCAAATATAGCATACAGTGCTGCATTTGATGCGCCATATCCCTAGTATTCGAAGTCATTGTCAGTGATATGGCATATGTGTGGGAGGTTATAAAAACTTGGATCTACTCAAGTTGGTCACGGTATTGATGCGCCTACTAGCCATTATCAGGTTTGATGGCGGGTTTGCCAAGAATTGATCCGCCATTGTGCTGGCAGCGTCCATCATGGGAGCCATTAGAGCTCTAACCTTGACCTTTACATCCACCTCCCTGGCAGACTCTCGCTCGGCCGTGTAATTTTATTATACGATGGGATACCGACAGGCAGCCGTATTGGCTTCTACTTGCTTCTTTCTCGGTACGTACTTCAGTTACCTGAATCCCGTTAGCAGGACTAATGGGTTATCTGGACTCATAGGAATACTGTTCATTTGTTTGGCCGTGGACTACAGAGTATTGTTCGAACCTTTGACGGAAGAAACTATACAAGATGGACTGGAGTTCTACACTACGTTCTTCAAGTCTCCGCCTGCTATCAAGGTGCACAATGGTGTTCGTCTAATCACAGCAATGTACTAACGGTTTGGTCTCTCTGGTGGCATGTGGCACAGGCTCTCTTGCACGCTGTAATGGGAATGGGCTTACTAGGGCTCGTAGGGAAGCTACACAAGTGGGATGAAAGTGCCGTATTTTTCTCTGGGTCATCTCTCGGTGAGCACGACGCTATGTCTGCTTTTGCAGAGGTTGATGTCTATTCCCCCTTGAAAAGGCGTATACGTGTTCGCCCTAGCGGTCTACATTACTGTGGGTATTCCGTCATCCAGAACAGTAGCAAACCCTGTCCCGAATGTGGATACGCGGGAAGATCAGATTGAGGCCCTGCGTGTACTCTCCGCAGGCAACACCATCATCATCGTTCTGTTGGGAGCTATCCTTGTATTGCAGGTAACGTTTGTCCTCTTTCCTACGTGTATTACACCATTGACAAATCTTCCTATTCCTCATACGATTACTCTCCCTCTGCATCTCGAAAATCCTGCTGAACGTCCGTACTCGTCTAATCGGGAATTTCCGTTCAGGCCGGAGAGGAGTATGCAAGGCGGGCGGAGGAAAAAGAAGCGGCGAAGTGGGCGAAGAAAGCGTCGGGCGCGGAGAAGCCTGCTGCTGGCACAGACACGAAGGTCGAAACCAAAAAGACTCAGTGAAAGAGTGCCACTTCTGGATATACGACGATCAGGATAATGACGGCAACGATGAGAATTTGGGAATGCTCGTATTTAACTCACTAATACAAAAGTCCTACTTAGCTTCATGGGATTGGTGTTCAAGAGGGAGGTGTGAAAGCGTAAGCAAAGTTGCGCAAAACTTTTTCAAACGTGCCCATGATTGACGGTGTCCGCACGTGCAGAGCTGCATGATGTTATAAACAAACATGCGTCATGCCGCAGGGTGTATATGCTTTGCCACACTATTGTCGATGGAACATTGAGTTTATATTACTTCCGATGTTTAAGACATCACATTGTGAACGTGCGAGCAGTATCACAGGGATGCAGAGACAAACCCTGTTTGGGGACTCAAGCATAAGTTCCATGATTCTCCTCCGTCACGCACCGACTGCATTGACAATTGAAGAACCATCCATCCAATAGCTCCTTCCTACGCTGCTCTAGGCCCATAGCTTCCACGTTTCCGTAGCTTATACAGACTTCCTCGCCAGCAGCGATATCCCTCGTAGTTACGAATCGCAGACGACGACCGTTGCGCTCTTTGCGCACGTTTGGCGAACAGTCTACGGAGATGTGTGCTCAGTCAGCACTCTGGGGTCTGCTAGATGATGTGCACGGCTCACTGTGATTGAAGAACGAGGGGATGGGATAAACACCGAATCCCAGACCTTCGCTCTCTTCCGTCACAGGGACCTCCCAGATACCGAATGAGTTGCCAGGGTCGACACCCAACGACTTGCGAACGTTCTCGATGGATAATATCTCTGCTAGTCTATTGCGCGCTGGGGACGTAGACCCTTGCGCGAGTAAGTTGCCGAAACGCGATCGCAGAGCTTGGTAGATGTGTATGTGGTTGTTTACGAGTTCAGGAAACTTTGAGACTTGCTGCAATTCACCAGACTGGAGCGTTGTGAAGTCTTCCCAGGAGGCCATTCCAAAGTCGAGATGTGGGGTTGATTGGTTTGAATTGGTCGAATCCGGAGCCCCATTCTTGAGATGCGAATCCGAAGCTGAAAGCGAACCCCGAGCGTAATGATATAGAGAAATCAACACATAGCGTGCCATGTCAGCTTCGAAATCGTCCAGTTGAAGGGTTTTCCATTGTCGTGCCGCCTTTATACGCGTAGACTCCCGGCGAACGGCTTCCCATGCGTCGATGATATAACGCTCCGTGTCCTGAGTTGTGAATACTGTTTGAGTTTGCTCTTCCCTCTCCTTCCCCTTCTGTTTCCGTCGCCTTGCCGTCTCCAGTTCCGTCAGCAATTGAGCCAGCTCTTCCCCTTCCCGTCCTAACCATCTTTCCTTGCATCGATCATCGCAGAACAATAGGCCCGCGCTCTCTCCAAACTCCCTCGATGTCAGAAATGCTCTGCGACCACCATCATATTTCCAGCACTCTGCACAGACTTCGTTTCGAAACTGCTTGTATATCGTGTCCGCGTAGGGTGTGGCTATGTCCAATATGCATGTCCCTGCCGCCAACGAATGACTACTGTGGTACGTTCTCCCAGCGAACGGTGTTTGCTTGATTTCAAGGGCGGGATGCTTGTATGAGGATTCATAATCTGAAGACATTTTCTACGACGACTTACTCCAGATGATTGTGAGCTTCAAGAGGCTACAAGTGGGATCGGGGACCCGAAGGTATCGGAGCTGTGTGGGGAACCAATCAGAGCGGTCTATTCCCAAATTTCGATCACCGCACGTGGCAATGCACTCTGCGACGCTCTTCCGTTTCAGGCAGCTATCTCCGTTGGTTTTGTTTGACTACAACCTCCGTAACTTGCTCTCTTCTCTTACTTTCGTCACCCTGCTTTACTATGCTATACAACTAATCGCTGTGGTTACTCTCTACTCACCTATTGATTTTTCTTCTCGCAGCCCGGCTTACATCTGCAGCATCAAGCATACCTTAGGCTCGTCTAATGCTCCATACGGCGACGCGAGCGGTGACTCGTTCATGTTCACGACGCTCTATTGGTCGCATAAACTCGTCAAGTGGCCGAAGCATCATCGATGTATCGACTTCTCTTACTTCCAACGGCCGGGTTTGCGTTGTCGAAGCGGTTCGGAGCCGTAGCATAACAACAACTTCCGCAAATCGTAGCCCATTGGACACTACTGTCAAACGCAAAGGGAAGAAGAGACAAGAGGAAGACAGCGCCGAAACCTTTGCGGGAGAGGAAGATAGTGATGTTGTCTCTGCCGATGGGTACAGCTCCTTGGATAAACCCAGAGAGCAGCATGAGCACGCTGTTATCTCCGCATTCGATTTATTTAGTATTGGGGGTAAGTCTATGGCCTTCAATACAAGAACGTTGTCCTGATCACAACCACCTTAAACCTCTATTCGTTCACAGTGGGTCCCAGCTCGTCCCATACAGTAGGGCCGATGCGAGCGGGCAGAATCTTCATAAATGACTTGATAGAGCTTGGCCTTCTTGAAAAGGTGAGTTACAACGATGTCCAGTATGCGGCAAAACGCTAACTGAAGCGCGACTTCCTAGGTTAAGATGGTAAAGATCACTCTGTAAGTGAACACGCGCATATCTAGGAGAGCAGCTGATATCAATGCCTCAAAACACGCAGCTATGGATCGTTGGCCGCAACAGGTCAGTTGATGCCTATCGTGTCTAAAGATGCAGCAGTATCTAACGTGGTATATCAGGCAAAGGGTACGAAGATCAGTCAGACTCTACTACCCTCGTGACTTAGCCGGTGTTTATCAGGCATCACACCCCTCAAGCCATCCTTCTCGGTCTAGAAGGTAACGACTTGTGCAATCCCATATTTATCGGGATGCTGATACTATTGTATAACAGGTTCCGATCCCGAAACCATTGACACAGGGACAATCCCGTCTCGCTACACAGCTATCTTGGAGAACAAGTCTTTGATGCTAAACGGTCATCATCATATCCATTATGACATGGACCGAGATATGCTGTGGCGATGGGACCAGGTGCTGAAGACTCACCCAAACGGAATGCGCTTCTCAGTGTTCGGCGAGGATGGAGAGCTGTTAGCCACAAATGAGTATTTCAGGTGAGTCGGTTGACGTTGACTATCATGCGCCGTCCCATGACATAGAACAGCGTCGGAGGTGGATTCGTGGTCAATGAGAAAACGAAAGGTAATGGGCACCGTTTGAACGTTCCGAATGGGTTCTAAAATAGTTCTAGTCGATGAAAACTTGTTCTACAAGGGGGTTGACAAAAGTAGCGTGCATGGAGCGCGTTTGAGCCAGACACACAGTCTCTCCGATCCAACAGGCACTTCACATGTGGATCGGGAGACGTTAGGGGAAGACGAGCCTGCTCCGCCACCATATCCATTCACGGTATGCTCTTTCTTTGGAATGAGTGTTCGGATGCATTTCTCACTTATGTTGACCAGTCTGGCGATAGTTTGTTGGCATTGACAAAGAAACACAACGTCAGTAATTCACCATGGCTTTCGACGAGTATAAGCTGATATGTTATATCCAGATGACTATTGCTCAGATTGTGTATGATAACGAATTGCATTTTGGTTACTCGCACGACGAGATCAACCAGAAGGTATGTTTCGTTGCGCTGTCAGACATTTTTGTCGACTTATGACATATTGATCTCTCTAGTTAATGCGTATATGGACTGTCATGGACGACTGTATACGAACAGGAGTGTCTTCGGCTGAAGAGGTGCTCCCCGGTCGTCTTGGTCTCAGAAGACGAGCACCAATACTCTATCGACGGCTTATGCGCGGGTAAGCTCAACCGTCTCTATACTCCGTTCGACCATGGCACTCACAGCTTCCACCTAAGCTTCTATCCAAGTGTCGCACAAGGGGCTAGAGGTCCATCAATCGCCGCACCGTCCACATTATCCGCACGAGCGATCGATGCTCCAGAGCATCATGAAGGTGGCCCAGAACCCGAGTACGGGAGGTCTGCAAGGGGCTCAGAAACTATGTCAGAGACGGGTGTGCCGATACGCCGTGGCCTGCGGCCAACAAAGGTTATTGGATCTTTGAACCATCCCATTTTGCCTATGCCTCCGGTAAGGATTTGCGTCCAGCTTTTGGTGGGTGCGACACTGACTATAGGATGCTGAGTCTAGCGTAAGACAATGATCCCTGCCATGGACTTCTTGTCATGTTATGCTATCGCGGTGAACGAGGTGAACGCCAGTGGTGGGCGAATTGTTACTTCCCCTACAGTGAGTGTGACTTTGCTGATGCCTGCATGATACTCATGGCTTCCGTAGAACGGTGCTGCGGGAATCATCCCTGCCGTACTCAAGTATATTGTCGAAGTAAGTACACACAATTATCCATGTTTCGTCAGCGTGTGTTAACCAATGCTACTCAGTTTGTTAGTGACGATCCAGATAAGGCGATAGAAACATTTCTATTGACGGCTGCAGTAAGTTCTTCATACTTTCGGTAAGGTTAACTTTCACTCCGAGTCATCTGATCGGTTCACTTCAGGCTATTGGAATGCTGTTCAAACGAGGCAGCACCATCTCAGCCGCAGAAGGAGGCTGTCAGGCAGAAGTTGGAGGTCAGAATCGTCACTCTAGGTCGGAAGTCCCGAGGCTTACGCACCTCTTCTAGTCGCATGTTCGATGGCCAGCGCTGGGTTCGCAGCGTGTATGGGAGGTGAGTACTGCGCTGTCATATCGCCTTCGAGACTGTCTGACCTGTTGTATTAGCCGATCCGGAAACTGTGCTACAGGTAATACAATGCTCCTCTGTGATAGATTATTTGCTCACATGGTTTGTGGTGTCATAGGCGGCAGAAATCGGTATTGGTGAGCTTGCAGGTTCAAGTGGCCCGAGGCGAGTTGGCTGACGGTTATGTTTTAGAACATAATCTTGGATTAACGTGCGATCCAATTGATGGACTGGTACAAGTTCCATGCATTGTAAGTGCAACCAGTTATTTTACTTCAATATTTATTGAAGGTTTGCCTTTACGTAGGAACGAAACAGTCTCGGAGGTATGTACCGTGTAGCCTGATGTGTGCTGTCATTGACATGCATCATGATAGCCGTGAAAGCTGTTACAGCAGCTCAGCTCTCTATGGCCAGCCAGAATGTCTACAGTGTTACGTTGGACGAAGCTATCGAGGCCATGAGACTGACTGCGGCGGATATGAGTGTGAAGTATAAGGAGACAAGCCTTTCGGTAAGTATACATGACTCTCTCGTATGAAAGGATTTTACTGAGAGATTGTTTACACTAGGGTCTTGCTGTAAGTGTTTCGATAGTCTTATCTCATCCTTTCAACGTGCTGACCTGGTATGTAGCGTACGGTGAAGATTCCACTGACCGTACCCGCGTGCTGATTGAAGCTACCTTTACGATGCCATTGGCTGGATCGCGCTTATATTGCGAACCATTTCAAACTACGGACATAACTAGACATATTAGACGTCGTGTTCAATGCTATCGTGCTACTCAGATTAAGTACTACTCCCTGCGTCTGCTTATATACTTGGCACCAGCGCTCCGAACCTCATACCAATCTTCAGCTTGAACGTTGACCTTCTCAATTGCCGGAAGCCAGTCACGCATAAGAGCACGGTGCTGAGCCACTTCAATAACCTTCTGCTATAAGTATGCAGGCCAAAATGTACTTGGTGAGCCTACAGCTGTTCGCAGTTTGAGGTCGTAACGCCGCAGTCGGGCGCGATCAATTCAAGTTCATGAAATGATCATGACGAGTCTCGGAGTCCGCGTCAAGGTGCCAGTTTCACCCTTCCCGCACGACCACCACGACCTTTGGCCATGGTAGCAGCATGGCTCTCAACGGTGGCTTCAGTCGGTATGGCGGTAGGCCCGCCGCTAGTATACGCTGACCAAGCGTATTCAATAATCAAGAAGAAGTGAGTGGTCTAGAAATGTTTGTGTACCAGTGATCATGTTTAACCCAGGTATCGTCTCTAGAGACTCTACGGGTTTCTCCAGGGACGTCTGTGCTATCTTGTGAGTGTATTCGGGAGGGATGATACCTAGCATGCACTCATTGTGAAGGCTACTTTCCCAGGCTCGTGGCGAATATCACTCGATGCTTCTTCTGGCTGGGAGACCGCTTTGAGTTTGCACTACTGTTCCAGTCACTGTTCATGATTGTGGCACAGGTACGAGTTTGAATTATACTGCAAATAGCTGCATTTCTGACATGTATGTTTCTAGCTGGCCTTGTTGTATATCTGTCTGAAATACCGTCCGACCTCAAGCCCTGAGAACCTGCGGACTTCGACACGCCCGCTCTCGTTCTGGCAATGGGCGACTTATACTCAATACATTGAGTTCTTGGCTGGCTTCATGTGCGGTGCATCCCCTTTGGCCTATGACAAGCGTATACTGACGTTGTGCATTCTAAAGACTATGTCAAGCTATACTGTTCTTAATTTTCGGACGCTCTGAAATATACACCGCCATTCTTGGATACGTCGCTTTGGGACTGGAAAGTACTCTACCAATACCGCAGCTCATTAGGTGAGTCTTACCCGTATATCACAGCTAACGTACTTTCGGCTGACGCTTGCGCAGTAATTATAAGCAGAAGTCTTTATATGGTTTCCGTATGTCAACCCTTCTTGGCTGGTTCGGAGGAGATGCTTTCAAGTGAGTGCTATGATACACACATGCGGGCTCTTATTCACCATCGGAACGCCATAGGGCTGTATATTTCTTCTTGAAGAACAATCCTCTGCAGTTCAAAGTATGTGCGATATTCCAGCTTTCGATTGACTTTGGTAAGGACCCTCGTTTATCCCCTTCATGACCGCTCGTGCTGAAATGAATATTCCAGCGATTGTCGTACAGAGAGTATACTACGGGAATGCTATACCAGCTGCGGTTCTGCAGGAGGAGGATGATCTCGAGCAGGCACTGGCTCTAGCTGAGGAATAGTTACCTAGGAACTTGATTTAGATACTACTATACATCACATAGTCACAGAATGTACACTATTTATCCAATATTCCGCGATGTGAGGAGGATGATTGGCGTCGGGCGAGGCTGTTACGCAGCAACTGCGGGCGCCTGTTTATGGAGGTTGCCTGCGAGGGAGGCGCGCACCGCAAAGAGCCATCACTCGACCTTCAAACCGCAACGACCTCGACCCCCACGTCCCCGACGTGTCCCTCTCTCCCTCTTTTATCTGTCTGGCACACAAACCATGGCGGACATATCAAAACCTATCGCTTTCTGCGAGCACCTGCAGCTCTCCAGCTTGGGTATCCAGCCAGCCTCGATATCGTTTCAGGTACGTCCACGTCCTTACGCGTCACCCGAGCGCATTATCTTGCACAGAGCACAGAGCTAACGGCTTATTTGACACATATCTAGACACTGACCCTAGAGTCGGACCACTTTATTTGTGTGCGAGAGAAAGTCAACGAGCAGAACCAGGTTGTCATCATTGACCTTGCCGATGCCAATAATGTCCTACGGAGACCTATCACGGCGGACTCTGCCATAATGCACCCCCACCAGAAGATTCTTGCTTTGAAAGGTACGTTGACCTGCTGAAGCATACCGCGCTCGCAACGCTCACCACGATCATGCGTTGCAGCCGGACGTACATTACAGATATTCAATATCGAGACCAAGCAGAAGGTCAAGTCGCATGTCAACGACTCGGATGTCGTATTCTGGAAGTGGATCTCGGACACCACGATTGGTCTTGTTACGGATACATCAGTCTACCACTGGTCTATTTCCGACGCTACCACCCCTCCTCAGAAGATCTTCGACAGACATCCGACGCTTGTAGGGGCCCAGATCATCAACTACCGTGCGAGCGCGGACGAGAAGTGGTTGGTTCTCGTCGGTATCTCAGGGAACACGACAAACCCTTCGGCCTTTAAAGTGAAGGGTTCGATGCAGCTGTACTCGAGGGACCGGGGCGTCAGCCAGCCAATCGAGGGACACGCAGCCAGCTTTGCTGAACTGAAGCTCGATGGACACCAACACACCACGAAGCTGTTCACATTCTCAGTCAGGACGGCCACTGGTGCCAAGGTTTGTGTCATAGCGAAGCTGTAGACAATGTTATACTGACGCTTGTCTAGCTGCATGTCGTTGAAATCGACCATCAAGCACCCGATCCTCAATTCACGAAGAAGGCCGTAGACGTGTATTTCCCTCCCGAAGCCACCAACGATTTCCCTGTTGCCATGCAAGTCTCGAAGAAGCACGGCATCGTCTACTTGGTCACCAAGTACGGCTTTATTCACCTTTATGACCTCGAATCGGGCGCTTGCATCTACATGAACCGTATTTCCGGTGAGACTATCTTCGTCACCGCCGAATACGAGACAACGCACGGTATCATTGGTGTCAACAAGAAGGGTCAAGTCCTCAGTGTCAATGTGGATGAGAGCACGGTCATTCCCTACATTTTGACGACTCTTAACAATACGGAATTGGCCTTCAAGTTGGCGAGCCGAGCTAACCTTCCTGGCGCCGATGACCTATACATCAAGCAGTACCAGGCGCTGTTCCAGGCTGGCAACTTTGGAGAGGCTGCTAAGATTGCTGCGAACTCACCGAGGGTACGCGTATCTCTCTTCGCATGAACTTCATTGCTTACGCCACTCTATCGATAGGGTATTCTGCGTACAGCCCAGGTCATCGAATCGTTCAAGCAGGCCCCGGCACCACCGGGTGGCCTCTCTCCCATCCTCCAGTATTTCGGTATTCTTCTGGAGAAGGGTGAACTCAACCACCTGGAGTCTGTTGAGCTCGCTCGGCCCGTCTTGCAACAAGGACGCAAGCAGCTTCTGGAGAAATGGCTCAAGGAGAATAAGGTACGCAACAAACTCTACTTTACCGCTGCTTTCACTAACGATTCCATAGCTGACTTGCAGCGAAGAGCTCGGTGACATCGTCCGCCTGCACGACCTGACACTGGCGCTTAGTGTATATCTGCGTGCAAATGTCCCCAACAAGGTCATTGCATGTTTCGCTGAGACTGGCCAGACGGATAAGATCGTCTTGTACTCGAAGAAGGTTGGATACACGCCCGACTTCATTGGCCTTCTGCAGCACATCATGCGTACGAATTCTGAGAAGGGGGCTGAGTTCGCTGCTCAGCTCGTAAACAACGAAGATGGTCCTCTCGTCGATGTCGAGCGGGTATGTATATGCGGTTGTATGGCTTGGTTGATATCTCTCACTCATATCTCGCTGTCAGGTGGTAGACATTTTCATGTCTCAGAACATGATTCAACCCGCGACTTCATTCTTGCTCGATGCACTCAAGGACAACAAGCCTGAGCAAGGCCACCTGCAGACGCGTCTTTTGGAGATGAATTTGGTGCACGCTCCTCAGGTTGCAGATGCCATTCTCGGTAACGAGATGTTTACCCACTACGATCGCCCTCGCATTGCAAACCTATGCGAGAAGGCTGGTTTGCTCCAGAGGGTAAGAAGCTTTACGCTCCTTAAATGTACGGCGACTTACCGTGATTGTTTCTTAGGCCCTTGAGCACTATGAGGATATCGCAGACATTAAGCGTGTCATTGTGCACGCTACTGCGTTCCCCGCTGACGTGAGTATCCTTTAAGTCATGTAACAATATGATACGCTGACCCCGATATGCAGTGGCTCGTCAACTACTTCAGCAAGCTTACCACCGAACAATCGTTCGCGTGTATGCAAGAGATGCTTCGTATCAACATCCGCCAGAACCTGCAGGTTGTCGTCCAGATTGCGACCAAGTACTCTGATATTCTCGGTCCCGTCAAGCTCATCGAGATGTTTGAGTCATTCAAGAGTTTCGAGGGTGAGTAAATTAAGAAGACTCATGGGCGTGATTGTCTAAGCCTTATCTAGGTCTTTACTACTACCTCGGATCAATCGTCAACATCAGCCAGGACCCAGAAGTTCACTTCAAGTATATCCAGGCTGCTACTCGCACTGGTCAAATCCGTGAGGTCGAGCGTATTTGCAGGGAGAGCAACTTCTACAACCCGGAGAAGGTCAAGAACTTCCTCAAGGAGGCCAAGCTTTCCGACCAGCTTCCTCTCATCATCGTCTGCGACCGTTTCGATTTCGTCCATGATCTCGTCTTGTACCTCTACCAGAACGGCCTGCTCAACTTCATTGAGGTCTACGTGCAGCGCGTCAACTCTGTCCGAACTCCTCAGGTCGTTGGTGGTCTCTTGGATGTGGACTGTGACGAGACCAGCATCAAGTCCTTGCTCGCATCCGTCCCCGGGAACTTCGCCATTGACGAGCTCGTCCACGAGGTTGAGACGCGTAACCGCCTGAAGCTCATTCTCCCATGGCTCGAGGCTCGAGTCCAGGCTGGTAGCCAAGACCCGGCTGTCTTCAACGCCCTTGCCAAGATCTATATCGACAGCAACAACAACCCCGAGCAGTTCTTGAAGGAGAATAACGTACGTAAACATCTTTGTCTCTCTTACTCGAAGCTCACTGTCATGTTTTCAGCTCTATGAACCACTCGTAGTTGGAAAGTTCTGTGAGAAGCGAGACCCCTACCTTGCCTACATTGCATACGCGAAGGGCTTCTGCGATGACGAGCTCATTGCCATCACCAACGAGAACTCTATGTTCAAGCAGCAAGCTCGTTATCTCGTCAAGCGTCGCCAGCCGGAGCTCTGGGCCCAGGTTCTTGTCGGCGACAACATTCATCGTCGTCAGCTTATCGACCAGGTGTGTAACCTCTGAGAGGTACCGAGAGCGCAGGACTGACTTCGCTATTAGATCATTGCGACTGCTCTTCCCGAGTCAACCGATCCCGATGATGTCTCTATCACTGTCAAGGCCTTCTTGTCAGCTGATCTCCCCATCGAGCTCATCGAGCTGCTCGAGAAGATCATCTTGGAGCCTTCGCCATTCAACGAGAACAAGAACCTCCAGAACCTCCTCATGCTGACTGCCATCCGTGCGGACAAGGGTAAGGTGGTCGGCTACATTGACAAGCTTCAACACTACAACGCGGACGAGATTGCCAAGATCGCGATCGACCACGGTTTGTACGAGGAAGCCTTCCTCATCTACAAGAAGTACGAGAACCACGAAGCGGCGATCAACGTCTTGGTCGAGCACATCGTTTCCCTCGACCGTGGTGTTGAGTACGCCACCAAGGTTAACAAGCCTGAGGTGTGGAGCCGTCTTGCAAAGGCGCAACTCGATGGTCTGCGAATCAAGGACTCCATCGGTACGCATTTCTGTTACAATAAGATGAACTGCACCCTGACTATTTGCCAATAGACTCGTACATCAAGGCTCAGGACCCGCAGAACTTCGCCGAGGTCATCGAGATTGCGAACCGCGCTGGCAAGCACGACGATCTTGTTCGCTACCTCCAGATGGCAAGAAAGCACGTTCGCGAGCCCAAGGTGGATACCGAGCTGGCGTATGCCTACGCGAAGACCGATCGTCTCCATGACATGGAGGACTTCCTGGCTTTGACCAACGTCGCAGACATCCTTGAGGTTGGAGAGAAGTGTTTCGAAGACGAACTCTACCAGGCTGCCAAGTTGCTCTTCACGAGTATCTCCAACTGGGCCCGTCTTGCAACCACCCTCATCTACCTTGGTGAGAACCAGGGTGCCGTCGAGAGTGCTCGTAAGGCTGGTAACACCCAGTACGTCACATTCTTCTACTAACAAAAGCCGGGGACTAATAACTCTTGTAGGGTTTGGAAGCAAGTTCATGCAGCTTGCTTGGAGAAGGGCGAGTTCCGATTGGTATGTGCATCGTAGGGTATTGAGATCATATTCTGAACATCTCTGTAGGCTCAAATTTGTGGTCTCAACATCATCGTGCACGCTGAGGAGCTTCCCGCCATCGTGCAAGCTTACGAACGCAAGGGTCACTTCGATGAGATCCTCTCTCTCCTTGAGGCTGGTTTGAGCTTGGAGCGTGCTCATGTACGTCCTAATGGAGCCATTCTCCAATTTCCACACTGATGTTGTATTATAGATGGGTATCTTCACCGAGTTGTCTGTACTGTACAGCAAGTACAGGCCAGAGAAGCGTACGTGTTACTCGTATGGTTCTGCTGTTATAACTTACTGATGCGATCCCTCAGTCATGGAGCACTTGAAGCTCTTCGTCTCTCGTATCAACATCCCGAAGGTCATCAAGGCTGCTGAGCGTGCCCACCTCTGGCCAGAACTCGTCTTCTTGTACATCAAGTATGACGAATTTGTAAGTCGGTTGAATATCTCGTGTCGTCATCTTACTAACTGCTTCGCAGGACAATGCCGCTCTTGCCATGATCGAGCGTTCTGCGGATGCTTGGGAACACAACCAGTTCAAGGACGTCGTTGTTCGAGTCGCCAACATCGAAATGTATGCCCAAATGTTTTGCTCGCATATGAAAAACTGCTAACTGTGTCATGGTACAGCTACTACAAAGCACTGACATTCTACCTCCAAGAGCAACCCACACTCCTTACCGACCTCCTCACCGTCCTCATTCCCCGTATCGATCATACTCGCGTCGTCAAGATGTTCAGGGCGATCGACCATATTCCCCTCATCCGCTCTTACCTCATCGCCGTGCAGCATGTAAGTTCAAACTCAAATATTAAATAAGCGGATGTGCTGACATTGAACGAACCTCTCAGCTTAATATCGAAGCCGTTAACGACGCGTACAACGATCTGCTTATCGAGGAAGAAGACTACAAGACTCTTCGTGACTCAATAGACAGCTTCGATAACTTCAACAACATCAACCTTGCTCAACGGCTGGAGAAGCACGAGCTGCTCGAATTCCGAAGACTCGCTGCTCACCTCTACAAGGTGAGTTGGTCATCATCCTGGTACTTCATCAGTCTACTAACTCAGTGCCCAGAAAAACGCTCGCTGGGAAGAGTCGATCACGCTTTCAAAGCAGGACAAGTTGTACAAGGATGCTATGATCACGGCAGCTACTTCCGCGACCACCGAAGTCTCAGAGGACTTGCTCACCTACTTCGTCGAGATCGGTCACAAGGAGTGCTTCGCTGCGATGCTGTTTATCTGCTTCGACCTGCTTCGTGAAGACGTCGTTGAAGAATTGTCATGGCAACATGGTCTCAACGACTTCTACATGCCGTACAAGATTCAGAAGAAGCGTTCTCTGATCGACCGAGTAAGTCTTCCTTATTTGATCCATAAAGAGGCAAGCTAATGTCATAAAACAGCTGGCTACTCTGGAGAAGGAGGTCAAAGAACGCTCGCAGAAGGAGACTCAAAAGGAGCAGCAGGAGGCGGACGCTCCTATCATCAACCCTGCCTTTGGTAGCAGGCTGATGATCACGCAAGGCAATGGGTGAGTCGACATACTTGAGGATGAGAGTATTCGGCTAAAACATTGCTCTTTAGCTACCCTCAACAAGGTCCGCCGATGGTGAATGGCACTGGTATGCCTCTGGGTGTCCCTCCAGTAAGTAAACACTGGTTGACTCAGTAGCGGATTGTGATAGCTGACCACGTACAACAGACCTTCACTGGCTTCCCCACGTTCTAGAGTGCAGCAGCGTGTCTTTCGGTCTATCGTTGGTCTTTGTATATAACGCACTTGTAATGCCCCATACGTTTTGTTGTTCATGTTTTGATAATGCCTATACATACACTCGGAGTTCTGTGACATACTTTACGTGTGATGACATTGCGCAGGGCACGATATCAGATGACGAAGAAAGGTTGGCATTAGTAAACGTCGGGTCTGTAGCCCAAAAGACGTGTCAAGAGCGTGTGGGTAGGGATAGGCAGTGTACAATGCAAGAATCAGTGGTACAAGTAGGGTAAAGAAGAAAAGAGGGTGTACGCGAGTGCATGATGGGTATGTAGCCTAAACCCCAAAGCGTCCGATAGCATGGTATTCAACGATGTCCATGAGAAGAGAGAAGTGAAAAGCAGAGACATGATCATGAAGGGGTCAACATATCACACAACTGCTTCCATCACTACCACGACCGCCGTAGGCACCTGCGCCTTTGGCTTTTGTGGTCAGTGAGACGCGAGCTGCTTCGTAGAATACCTCATTTACGCCGCGGTTGTGTTTGGAACTGCATTCTGAACCGAGGAGTAAGAAAGGCGAAGACAGAAGTGCAGAGGATAATGTGCGTACCAAGATATCGTGATGCTCGTATTCGTCGTGCTACTGTGAGACCCTCTTCGTATTGGACGGTGTGCATGTTGTAACGAGCCAGTCGGTCTTGTACCATTCGGTCGTCTCTTAGGTCGCATTTCAACGCTATGGGTGCTCTGGGTTATTGTGGTGGACAAGACAGATTTCCATGTTACGCACCTACCAAGATGAGCTGAAGGATGCGTGAGAAACGTGCATGACTAGCAAAAGGAGCCTGTAGACGTACCTTGACACCTGGACAGTATTCAAGAACTTCTTCCAACCACTGCAAACTCATTGAGTATGTAATTACGCATAGAACGCTAATGTACGCACCTTTGCTTCAATATTCTCCAGCGAAGTTGGGTTGTCCACCTGCAACGCATTGACTAGGGAGTGAGGATAGGAAGAGCAAAACGTGGGAAGTGACACGCACAGAAAAACATAGCATGATAACATGCGTTTCCGCGTAACTTAGTGACCGCAGACGGTCAAACTCCTCCTGTCCTAGATTGCGCTGGAGCACTCAGAGGTGTGCCTTCATACGAAGATGAACGATGGGAGGCGTACCAGCAGTGTCCCATAGGCTGAGTTCGACTAGTGTGTCGTCGACGTATAGGTCGTGTACATAGTTCTCAAACACCGTCGGTTCACTGTTGAACAAATAGCGTCACTTGTTATTCAGCTTGATTGCGACTTGGAGGGAGGAGACTGACTAGACTTGGGTGAAGAATCCACGCGTGAACACGTTGAGTAATGACGTCTTCCCTACCCCCGATAACGGGTCAATTTCCTGTACATGATACCGTTAGAAAGCAATCGAAGCTCACCGCACGCGCCGTCGCCGCATACGACAACTTTGCGCTGGACCTAGAATGAGAAGTTGGTCCCGTCAGAAGGAAGGACGGAAGCATATGCATACGCGAGCCACGC
>JAXQIY010000046.1:0-13916 GCA_037041695.1 Irpex sp. PG99-01B2
TTCTGAAACGGTACGTTTTTCAGAGTCTGTGCTGTTATGTAATTCTCATGCATAATAGGAGCGCAAAGTACTATAGACGAGTGGCTGCAAGCATTCTCTAGTGTGGTTGAGGACTGTGCAAAATGGCTGATTGTACTTGTATGTGACCGCCGCATGATCATAAATAAACTCTGATTCCAACTACTGTAATACACTCACATGACAGCCTGGCCACCATCTATCGTCCTCGCGTTTTCATTTGATGCCGACCTGTGACCTCTGTAAGCTCTCTTCGAGGCTATTTTAGCCCACGAATCGACGCTTCCTGTACAGAATGCGTAAGTGGGAGCCCAGTGGCGTCGTACGATTGTTGCGGCGCAGGAAAGTTGATTCTGAGCTCGACTCGAGGGGTTCTCGCACAAGTCATAGGACAGTTCTCTTATCACTCTTCGGTTTGAACGAGGCAGCACGGCGCGATAGTCCTGCCCTTGTAAGTATTTAAGCTCTGCCTCCTGCGTAATTGTAATTCACGCCTCGCCTCGCTCTTCTTTGTACTCACCCCAGTGCGTAACCAGCTCCACTCTATTTTCTTACTGTATACTGAGCAGATCCCACAGGACGCATACTCAAATGGCTCTCCAGGGTTCGACCTTTGATGTAGCTGGATTATTGCCTGAACTTCTGGACCAGATATTGCGCGACGTAGAAGACGCAATACATATCATGTTCAACCGTGCCAAGTTTTACTCGCAGTACTGTTTAATGCAGGAGGACTATCTCGCCGTGAATAGTACACCTTACGGTAATAGTACCATTCACGGAAACCTGGATAACTTGCTATCATTGCCAATTCCCCAGTCTCTCCTTTTCCCATGGATCGGAGTGTGCAAGCAGTGGAAGCCAGTTGTAGAGAGGCATTTATACAAATCGATTACCCTTCGGGCCACTCGGTTTCGTAATCCCCTCCCTCTCCTCCTTAGGACACTGAAATCAAGTCCCCATCTCGCGGGTTTGGTGCGGGAGTTGCGAATGCTCGAACCATTTCATCAGGGCCCGTCACATACGGGGACTGTTGCAGGAATTGTGTCAGCATGTACGCAGCTCTCGCATCTAACCTTGATAGGATTCGTAGCGAACAAAGAGGCTTTGGAAGCCTTACGGAGTTCCCTCTCCAAGTTGACGTCTCCTCGTTCGCTGGTACTCGTTCAACATGACCGCTGGAACGGGTTCAACGATGGTCAGAAATATGGGCTGTGTTCAATGACGGAGCTGCTTGAGTGGATGTCAAGATGGCAGGAGATCGAACACGTAGTCGTCCTAACCAGTCCCCAGCGACCAAATGGACGCTTCTCTACACAAACACTGTCATCCAATTGTCGCTTCCCTCGTCTCCGCACGTTCTCGTTCCTACGACCACCAACTCCTCAGTCCTCGTTGCGCCTATTGGAGGCGGCTACCTCACGACTGGACACTCTGCGGGTCTATTTAGACGGTAGCTCTACAAGAGACTTACGAGCGGCCCTTGCCACGTGGTCACCTACGCTTCAAACGCTCCATCTCGAACACCCTCCACAACTCGCCTTCGAGACCCGACTCGACGACATACTGTATCAGCTCTCGAGCCTGCGTAATTTGCGCGCAGGTGTGTGTCTCATAACTCCATCTATGCTACATCATCTCCTCGCGCTCGAGGTGTTGGAGTACGACATCGAAAGTCCATCTCACGTAGATGAGCTTGTCGATGTTGTACCCCAGCTTCGCAAACTTGGCAAAATCATGATACCAAGTTCACCTAGCTCTTCCGAGGTGGGAATGCAGATGAAGATTCTGAGCGCAACATGCTCTAGCCGCGAAGTCGAATTTGTGGATTGTGTTCGAGAGCCACCCCCGGATAGGTATAGGTCGCATGGCAGGAGCTTTGATTATTCGGATGACGACGACGACCATTATTTTGATTACTATTCAGACTCAGATCACTTCTATGGCTCGGATGACTACTATCAAGACTGGCGAGGTGGGATCTCGGATTAAAGGATGGGCTTTGGAAACTGATTCATTTTGCTGCGGTGAGACAATACTGGCTGTGTAAATGGGGAACCTGTGCTTCAATTTGTTCTTGCTGTTGTAGTTTGGAGGTATTCATATGATGATGATGAATTTCGGCCGTCGTATGTGGTATGTATATGACCGCGCAATTACTGTAGACTCGCTGCTGCCATCCATATAAACACCTTCACGGGTCAGGATGCATAGGCATGTTCTCCGATTGGTACATAAAATTAGATAAACAGCAATTTCAACACGTAGTCGAGCACTACAAGTTTACATATTACAACAAAAGGTAGAATAACCTCGAACGAGGGTGTGTTGAGATGTGGTATAAGCCTCGTTATTATACTTTGACTGAGAATGTGTATGATCCACATGGTATATCGCGCGATGGGGGATACACTGGGGTTGGACACATATGCGGGATCCGAGTTTGAACGGCAGCAATATTCGCTCTCTCCAACATTGCTATCGCGAGCCGTTCTACTGCGTATTCAGGGAAGTGGAAACCCCCTATCCGATCAACCTAGATAACAAACATTGACTGTTAGGACGGCTACACGACATACACATAGAGAACCTACCACTGAGATGTCATTCACGAGATAAAGCCGCCTTATATTGACCCACTGTGCGAAGGTTTGCCTGGGTTCTGTCTCGAGGGGCGGTTGAGATATGTAGTCTCGCGACTTTGCCTCATCAACCGGATACCATACGCTCTTGTCAATTAGCGTACTTGGTAGCGTTGTGGCTCTATTGAATGTGGCCAAGTATAATACCAGTAATGGCGCGGTGCAGACGACTACTACCAGCCGTTTTGTCCTGCGGTTGTTCCTCACACTACGGAGAGGGTTGTCAGACTGTGGTATAAGCGGTATGCTCTGACAGAGGCGACTTACTCTTTAGCTGTTTCCGAGCTAAGGTCGGCCACATCTTCTGGGTCGATCATCACTCGGTGCCAGAAGACGTCTCCAGCTCTCAGCTCCTCGATTGAAGTTGAGAACTTGCCATACATGGGAGTGAAGCTTGAAGTCGAGTAGAGCATTCCGAATTCTGGGGGTCGAGAGGGGTTCTTCTGAGATCTTTGCGGCCAAGAGCTTACACATAAATGATATTCGCTCCATGCTTCCTTCAGCAGCGCTGAAGTCGGTGGCAGCAATGCGCGAGCACCTTGGTTCGAGAGCACGGTGTCGCTGATATACTCCAGTCAATATTTGGCAGGCAAGCTTTGGCAGATCTGCCGGTTCTCTGAGTGGCCGATGTCGATGTCCTCCCAATAGTGCCTGGCTAATGTCGAAGAACGGTAATCGCGTGCCTGTTGATTCAATTTGGGTACGTATGGTTCCTTTGAGGCTTGAACGTTTTTTGAACCGTATAGTCGTATAAAGAAGTATACGACTTCACTAGAGCACAGACGAATCCACCGCGTTCTGCATAATACGATCGTTTCGTCCTGCAAAGCGTGAACTAGGTTGTAGGTGTTGACGGTGACCACCGTGACTGTGCATGCCAGCGCTGATACTGACAGCACTTTATCGACACAGTCATGATCCCAAAGCCCAGTTATCAGCGCTGTAAACATCTTGTGGAACATTTCAGTATGAATCATTTGTTTACAGAGTCACTCGGAGAGCTTACTGCAAAATTTGCACATTGACTTTGCAAACCGTGGCATGCCAGTGGCCATTGAGGGACATTTACAAACACAAGTGAGCGTCATTTAGAAGATTTGCTTACATAACTATAGTTTGTCGAGCGCTGCTAGAATGCCACGCTCACACAGTACGTACCTCACCAGACTGTGGCTCCCTCTCACTTGAAGTTGAATAACTATGGCCATTATTCAGCCAAGGACTCAGACGAGGACTCTGGCGAGGGTGGGGGCGAGGACTCCGAATTTGATGATAACGAATAAGTAGCTGCCAGTGGCATTTATAATTACCCAAACAGTCACAAAATGCGTCTCAGTGACCTATTTTAGCTTCCGAGTCTTAGGAAATAGGGTACTCCTGACAAGACTCTGTGTACGATGAGATTCATTCCATTCTCTACGCCATCAGTCACTCATAATCTACTCATCACGGCTCTATACTTACTAGCATTGGCATGTAGCTAACTGGGTGGGACAACCCGATTGGGAGGAGTTTCAAGTTGTCCACCGTGACTAGTACAGGCATGAGTATTCGGATTTCGCTCAAGCTCACAACTCTCTTGGGTACACTGGCACAAGAGCGACAATTCGAAACTGAAAGCTGAAGCGTCTGAAGACTCACGACGAGCAAACAGTACGTGGTTGGCGCGTGATCGCGCATGATGCGACTTGCCGGAGTGCCGCCGATTTTTGATGTTTTGTCTTGAGCTCGAGGCTCTTTGACGCGACCAACTCAGAATTCGCAAAAAAATAGTGGGTACTTTTCAGTCAGGTATTAGCTTGCTCTATATACACTAATCCACAGCACTTGCCACATAGCACGGCGTTACAAGTCGTTGCGTCGAGACAACTTGTCTCAATAGTACTAGTAGCCGAAGCAGTGAGTGTCAGACTTTCAGGCGGTGGCGGTAGAAGTTCGCTGACCTTTGATTTCAGCCTCTAGTTCTCCAACTCTCGACGCGCCTGCGATTAGGTTCTCATGGCTGGCCTCGCGCAGAATCTCCCAGACGACGTCTTGGGACTCATTTTCGAGCAGAAAGTGTTCACGGGAAAACCTCCAAGGCCGGGAGTATCCCGGTCGAAGATGGTCATGGAGGATTCACAAATTCTAGGCGAGGAATGGGTCAAGCAATTAGCTAAGATGGACAGTGGCACGTACTATGAACCTGTTGTGCGATGGCAACCTAGCCATGCCCTCTATCGCCTTCTTCTCGTATGCAAGTCGTGGCTGCCGGTGGTCCGACGCGAGTTGTATCGATCAATTGCTGTCGGATTCAGGACCGGGTACGAGTACGATTCGGAAGGCTTCATACTGCTCTTACGGGCTCTACAATCGTCACCCGTAGCAGCTTCGGCCGTACAACATCTTGCATTTCTTGGAGCGGCTCTCCCAAATGACAAAGACCTCATCGATTCGCATCTCACAAACGTCACCGAAATACTTCGCCTTTGCCCGAACCTGAAGACGTTCCGCTTTGAGCTTGACAAGGGTAGCCCCGGAATCAGAGAGGCTTTAAAATTGGCGCTATCTCAAGCTCCTCTTCTCGAATCGGTCGCAGTAGAAGTGAATCTGGATTCTCGCGAGGTGGACGACTTCGAGTATTGGTTGTTTCCAAGCAAATACCGCTCCACATCCCCATGGGAAAACCTGCGTACTATCGTTCTCGTCAATGAAGATACCCGTCAAGACAAGAAACAAAGGCGATTCATCATTGACATGAAAAAGGGGGACACTACGCTTGCGCAGTTGCCACGTCTACAGAAGCTATGCATGTACCACTTTCAGCCTTCATATCCACTTCTTCGCTCCCTGCAGGCCACTCCCTCACCTATGCGAGTATTCCGATGCTGGCTAGGACTATCGGTGACTCAAGATCCCGAGTACCTTGGGCTACTACGGGGATGTCTTACCCTTTGGGCCCCCTCTCTTCAACATCTCACCCTTACATGGAAGCACGACGGCAACAGTAATCATCACCGCATCCGTCTCGGCCTCATCGACGAAACGATAGACGAACAATTTGGTGCTCTGCTAGAACTACAAACGTCTGCCTGCATCATGCCACCGTCCTGCATCGCGAAGCTTCCCAATCTACGACTTCTCGCATACGACACCATGGACAAACGGGAGCTTGAGGCCTTACATCGCGCTATCCTCGAGCACAAATCGTTGCGTTGCTTCACATTCCACACCCGACTCCCCGTCTTCCGTTCTGGCCGCATAAGGAATATGGACCACCCTGACGAATTTGAGGAACACGAGGGTGCTCATGAGCGGATCTTTGGACTCAAGGCTATGTGCAATTCTCGAGGGATACTCTTCGAAAACAGCTATGAACGGCTCGATGACTTTCAGGAGGTTGGCCTTCAGTTTGACGATGATGAAATGCTTGGCCTTCCTGTTGACGATGATGAAGTGTTTGGTCCTCCTGCTGACGATTTTGAAATGCTTGATCTAGGCATTCATGACATACCGGGCGGATTGGAGGATCCGTTGTTCGACGACCCTTTCATTGGAGACCCCGTTGTTGGAGGCCCTTTCTTTGAAGACCCTCCTTTCAATTAAACTCTGAGGCTCTTCAGGCCTTACTCGTGCAATGTACAGGAGTCTTTTTAGCTGAATTGAGCTGCATACTACTTGCCGTCATCAATCGTGCTGAATTTGACGTATCATTGTGGGAAAATTCATCCGCAGTACAGTTTGAAAGGGAAGGTAACGAGACTGTCACTGCAGTGAGATGTGTACAATCATTCTAAGTATTCAATGGTATTCAGCATGCGCCGGTTTGCACATGAGTAGTACTGCATTATGCCCTTGGCAATCGATTACGGTGCCACTCCGCACACATATAAAAAGCTGGACAGAGTTCTAGGCCAAATCTATAGATCTAAACAACTTCACTCTCGACCACCATCGTGTCCGGACAGAGCGACTCAAGGTTGAAACCCTAAGTATCGAGGTTCATTAAACCATTGGTTGTGAGTCAGATATTTACTCCTCTGGCCATACAACTTTGCCTGCCTTTCAGCAATGTACCAGAAATTTTGTGACTTACCAAATTCTTTGTGCTTCCGCAGTTCCGAGTCCGAGTACTCTGCATTCGCGCAGGTTTCGCCTTCGTGTATATCCAGAGCAAGTGACTCGCACAGAATTCACGTCAATGCTCAGCATCGCACAGAGAATCCCAGAGGATGTTTTGGAGATTGTTTTCGCACAAGCGGTACTAGCAAAGTTACCCCTTGTTACCGAAGACTCAGATAAAGTCGGAGTGGCTACTATCGAAGCTGACTCGGACATCTCTGGCATACGATGGGCAAAACAGTCGGAAATCCTTGACCGCGGCCTCAGTATCCATTTCCACCCGAACTACGACTTCCATAGCCTTCTCTTTGTTTGCAGGTCGTGGTACCCATCAGCACAACGAGCCTTGTATCGTTCGATTGCCATCGGCACGAACTCGCAAGATCACCCTGACCCTCGGGTGTATCGTCGCCTGCTTGGGGCTCTGCGAGCAAACACTTCCCTTGCTGACATGGTTCAGGATCTGTCCTTATGGCTGGACGCCGATTCGCGTCTTTCCGGATACGAGATTCTACGACGGTGTACACGAGTGAGAAATATCCGGATTTATGGCTACCATGGAGGCCTCACTGCTAGAAAGGAACTCAAAGAAGCCTTAGCTTCCCTCCCTCTATTGGAATCGCTGGTCGTCAATCGTTTTGGAAACCCCAAGTTCGAGTTAGAAATTGAAGCTGAAGCCGACTATTCTGGCCAGGTCTACTCGACCCGCGAACTATACCGAATGATTTACAGCTGGCCCAACTTGCACACCCTCGTGATGCTGGACGACATTATATCAGATAGCAACCAAGCTTGGCTTGACGACAGAGAGTCGCGGCTGCCAGCAGAAGGAACTCTTACAATGAACTTTCCTCACTTACGGAAGTTCTGTATTCATCGCTGCCAACCGCCAAGCATATTCTATCGGTCCATATTAGCCTCTCCCAGCCCACCGACCTTGCGGGTTTTCCGTTTCTGGATCAACCTCGAGACGACGGAAACATACCTAACCTTGCTTCGCCAAACTCTCATCGCCCTAGCACCTTCCCTCCAGAACCTCACCTTGATGTGGCAGAAAGATATCTCTTTGGAGACGAGCTTGTGCATTATCGACGACGCAACTGCTCTCGGCTTCCACGAGCTGATAGAGCTACACACTGCTGCTCGCATCATCCCACCGTCAAGCGTCGCCAACTTACCGAACCTGAAATACCTTGCTTACGATACGATGGACGTTGGAGAGCTCGGAGCTCTGTATCACGTCGTGAATGCCCACAGGACCTTGTGCGGCCTCCAATTCTTCACTCCGATAACCCTGCTGAATGGACAACCTCCCGACTGGATGAACCCGGAGGAGGATCTTCTCGACGAGATGCCCCATTCATGGCGGATCATTCTTGCGCTGAAGTCCCTTTGCACTACGCGGAAGATACTCTTCGAGCACTCATTCGGGCTCTCCATCGTCGCAGACCTCGACGACAGCGATGAAACGATGAGCGACGAAACAGAGCTTGAGAGCGATGAGTACTACAATTCGGACGAGTATGACGACGACGATGGCGTCAGTCATAGGTACCACCATACTAGAGAGATGGACACCAGTGGTAACAGTAATGTGATCGACTGCGACGAAGAGGATAGTGATTCTGGTTATGATGGTGATAACGACCGTTAACCGGTACTGAGCGGACGTCTGTTTTACCTATACGTGTAGTTTTTAGTTCACTACATCAAGACGAGTAATTCTATAGAGATTTGTCCATGAGTGGCTCTCCATGCTGACGCATGTCCCGAACTCTGAAGATGAGCGGTCTGCGATAGGAGCGTGGTAATAGTACCGCAACGCATTGGGTACCATGTATTCATGAGCAACTGTTTTGTACATGGAGTTAGTCTACAACGTTTTCTATCTACGAAAGGCAGCATGGGAACCCATTCAATGGCAGAGTCAGAAGCGCGGCTTTCAATCGTGCTTTCCATTGACACCGTTAACACCATTGGTCGGAGACTCTCCCCTGGCTTTCCGACGGAGAGCCTCTCGCCGACCTCGCACACCCTCGCGCAGACGTTCCAGGACAGGCACCGTCTGTTCCCAGGATATGCAAGCATCTGAAATGAATGGAGCATGTGTTAGCAAATACTTGGGTTTCAATTCCAATTCAACATGAGCGTACCTGTTACTGACACGCCATGCTTCAAGCCTGCTGGTCCAGCTGGAGGAATGTCTTGACGACCTTCTTCAAGGTTTGACTCGAGCATAACACCCATAATCATATCTGCTGTATCTTCTGACTCTAGTTGACGTGCCTGTAGAGAGATTAGTGCTCATTTGACTGCACCAACGGGGTCCTAACTTACGATGTCGTCGGCGACGTCTATTTGCTTCCTGTGTTGTTTTGAGCTGTTCCCGTGGCTACAGTCAATCTAACTCTCGGGCATGAGCAAAAACATTCCTATCATACTTCTGACTCGAAAGAACCGACATACCATGATCTTGGGTGGGAAACCGGCCTTAATTAACTTCTCACCGCAATCACGCACGTATTGAGCCGCATAGTTGGGTCCAGTGGAGCCTCCACGTAGAATGACATGCACGTCCGGGTTTCCCTATTTTATATGGGTGCCGGTCATTCACTGTGAGCAAGGATGAAATAGACTATGAACTGACCTCGGTCTCGACAATACTACTAAGACCGCCCTTTCCCACAGACAAGAAGACGTGAGGGCGACTGGCAGCGCGGCATGCGTCAATAGCAATGCCTACTGTCCCATCGGTCGAGTTCTTGAAACCTGTGGGCATGGACAGCGCGGATACAAGCTCACGGTGGACTTGAGACTCGGTAGTGCGAGCGCCGATGGCACCCCAGGAGACCAGATCGGCTGTGTACTGCGGTGTGATCGTATCCAAAAACTCGCATCCCGCGGGCAGCCCCATCTTCGCGATATCGAGAAGGAGAGTGCGGCCGAGTCTCAGACCCTTGTTGATCTGGAAACTGCCGTTCATTTCGGGGTCGTTGATGAGACCTTTCCATCCGACAGTGGTGCGAGGTTTCTCGAAATAAACTCGCATGACGATGTGCAGGTCGTCTTTAGCTTCATCAGCGTAGGCCTTGAGCAAGCGAGCATACTCGAGTGCAGAGTCGACATTGTGCACCGAGCATGGACTATGCTGAGAGTTCAGCTAACTTTGAGCCATGTGCGTGATTGACAGGCACTACTCACCCCACGACAACCATGAGGCGGTCGTCATTGGACCTAAGAATGTTCTCGGCTGCCTTACGTGCTTCCAGCACCGTCTGGGCGGCAGAGAGTGTGCTATGCGGATTATGAGTGAGATATGACTCATGAAAGTGCTACAGTACGCACAGGGGCAGATCTTCTTGCAGAATTTGTGGAGGAATGAGCGGGCGAGTGGCCTTGACTCGCCTATCCTCTAGTCTGTTCAGAGCTTCTCTGAAGGAGATGGCCATGTTTAATTCGGTCACTGGAGGGAGTGGAAAGGAGAGTGGGAGAGACGGAAAGAGGGCACAATTAGTAGGACATGAGAAGACACCGGCGAGTTTATATACGTACTTTCGGGCGTTGTTTCGCTGCCTCGCACACCCGGTTAAGGAGGATCAATTAGTTCGCGGTGTGAAGGGGTGATCCGGCACGCAAGAAGTTGCCTGGGCGAACGTGTCTATACAAATTAGCCCGTAAGTCGGGGTCAGGATGAGGTGCGCTATTGTAAACCAGATCGTAGAGATTTACCAGACAAATAGGTGGCCCGATGGGTGCCTTTTTGGAGGATGATGGTGGTTGAAAGAGACAAGAAACGATTGGAGACTTTGGGCGAGCCATTCCGCCTAACGGAGTCAAGTCTAATGACGGGCGTCTGTGCGACTTTTGAAGCCCACGTGTGCCACGTGGAGCAGTCGATCATAATTCTGGCCGGCAGACGCTAGCGAGTCTCTCTCACTCGTGCCGCTGCCAGCTCTCCACGCCCAACTCAACCGCCTCGACCATCTTGCATTCCTTTTGTCTTTCAACTTCAACTAAAGATGGATATGTCATCACTGAACCCCGCCGAGCAGGCACACATGACCAAGATTATTGAGAAGAAGCAGGTGTGTGCTGCTCAATTTCATCGAAGGCAATATTCTCATGAATATCGTGTCATCAGATGCAAGACTTCCTGAGAATGTACTCTAATCTCGTGGAGAAATGCTTTACGGCGTGCTGTAACGACTTTACCTCAAAAGCATTGTCCTCAAAGGAGGTACGTCGCGTTACGCTCTGACCTTGCGATCCTTCGCACCGCGTCACGGATTTCAAGTGCTCACGGTCGTCGTCACAGGAACAATGTGTGATGAACTGCACAGACAAGTTCCTCAAACACTCCGAACGAGTAGGAGCACGGTTTGCAGAGCAGAATGCTGGTGCGTTTACACTTCCTGTAGTGATGGAGTAATTCCGTCTGACCACTCTATGTCTTTCCAGACATGATGAACTCCGCAGAAAAATAGACTCGCACAGCCATTTATATATGATATCACTATAATTGTCTTATGAATATGACCCCCGTTTAATGAAACCAGCACGAAAAGCATACAGATCCTCCTCACCTCCGGTCGAGTCCGAGTAACTGTCAATGACGTGCATTAGGCAGCTTTGAGGCACTCGGCATGTACTTACTCACTGCTGTGTTCGCAGATATTATCGTCATAGCCCGAGCAAATGGTATCATATTATGCTGACCCAACGTCAAAGAAAAACTACAGATTACCAGCAGACAGTCCAGAGGGTCACAGAAACAATCATAGGGTCTTGTTGAACCAGTCTACGGTCTGCTGCAGAGCGCCATTATATGCCTCAACTACTTCCGGCATCGCCAGGTTAGGTCGCGCTGCGAACCCATGG
The DNA here is from genome assembly GCA_037041695.1 of Irpex sp. PG99-01B2. NCBI lineage: Eukaryota > Fungi > Basidiomycota > Agaricomycetes > Polyporales > Irpicaceae > Irpex > Irpex sp. PG99-01B2. Next base: position 11,640 of record JAXQIY010000046.1, read on the forward strand.
ACAGTACCTGCACATTGACGCATGAGTATATGGTATACCAAGTCACGGAAAGCATCCTGTACCTTTGTAGTCCTTAAATTCGTACTCGACGAAGTCGTCCTTGCCTTTCCGAGCGGCAAAGATCGCTTCCGCTTTGTCTCGGATCTCTTTCTTGAAGCTCATATCGTCTGCGAGTCCACATCGTAAGTTCAAGAAGCAACTCCATCACTGACCGGGCATAGGTTTACCTTCTGCCAACGCCCAAGCAGCCGGAACCTTGATAGCTTTGATTTGCTCCTCTGTGCAGCCACCGGGATGTGCGATGACTACGGAGTCGAAGAGATCTGTGGAGCCCAAACGAATGGCGATAGAACCTCCGAAACAGTATCTACAAACGTAACAAAATGTGAGATGACTGCAGAATGGAGAAACGTGCAGCGAAGCTTACCCAACCGCGCCAATCTTGGCGTACTTCTTCTCCTCTCTAATCTTCTTAGTAAACTAAGGCAACGCATCGTTAGCTTTCGCAGCTCGCGTTATACGAGCCCGCTGCGCTCACCTGAACCACTCGTGGGTCGACGACAGAGAATCTGGCATTCAATACCAGCGGGATACGAGTGATACCTATCCACATCAAACGCAGGTACGACAAAAACGAAACTTTGTCGCCTGGCTTTTGTGGCATGAGAGGCTCCAATTCGTCCACTGTCACAGGTGGTTTACCTATTGTCCATACGTCCCAATGGTTAGAACTCGTCAGAACTTGGGCTGAAACTTCGCACACATTACTCACCAGCAAAGACGTCAGGGACCCAAACATCGCATTGAAGTCGCTTAGAAAGCTCGTCGGCGATGATTTTCGAGTTTTTGAGAGGAAGACCGAAGATGTCTGTCAGGAGGACTACAGCACGGGTGCTGGTGGCTCCCGACTCGGCAGTGGCAGGGGCAGGGTGGAAGTACGCTCCATCCACTATGGTGCCCTCAGGCTCGCCTGGGAGGACGTAACCTTGTGTGCAATGTTCGCATGCAGCCATTTGTGCGTAGAGAAGTACAGGTGCTGTATCCGCGGTTGTCTTCGGCCTTTAGTACTCGTGGAAGAGAGAGAAGCCGTTCACTGGCGCGTCCACAACGTTAACGGCACTGGGATGAGTTGTGGGGTTCTATCAAAGTAGGTTGCCATTTTATAAGGACTGGACGGAGTGTGTATTGAATCGCAAAGTTTGTGTCCGAGTCCATGTGTGGACGGCGCCGATGCGATAAGTTCCATGACTACACACAGACGCGCCGCGCCATTAGACGCCCTTCGCGATAAAGAAAGAAGAAAGTCGTGAAGGGTATATTCGCGTGTATACGGTACATGTAAATAATTCGTGTATGTTGAGTGAAGTAAATAGCATGAGAATACAGAGATTAAGAAGAAAAAGGCCCAATTACAACTTTAAACAATGCCATGATGCGCTCAGCGCTCATGCACTGGCATTGGTACCCATGTCCGCCAGTTCAAGTATAACTTGAGCTACATCAGCGGAAGCCGGCTCTTCCTTGGGCGCAGTAGTGGCGTATTCGTTAGGCGTGTTAACAGCCGTGGCTTCACCGTCAGATCTCTTCGCCTGCTCATCGAGCTGCTCTAGCCACTTGTTAACAAACTTGACGTGGGCGCCGTAGTTCAGCGTGGCATCGAGGCTGTCCCTGCAAGTAAATACTGCGAATTAGACGGATAGTACTGAAGCTGATCGCGGATACCGCGTACCTAAGGATTCCCTTGGAGTCAATGATGAAGGTCACTCGGGCATAGGTCAGACCGAGAAGGCCCTTCCCTGTCTGGTAGGCCTTGCGAGCATCGCCCTTCACATCGCTAAGGACAGGGTACTGATCCGCGCCGTAGCACAGGAAGTAAATAGTTGTAAGGCGTATGGGCAGATTTGAAGACGTACAGGCAACCTCTGCTTCTCTACAAACTCTTTCTGTATCTCCACAGGATCTGGGCTGATGCCGACGACTTTGACTTTGGTGGCCTTGAACAGTGTCTCCTTGCCTATTGAGGCAAATATCTGATCAGAAACACTAGCCGACAGAACCCAGCCGGATACGCAAAACTTACCAATAATAGCGTCTCTAAGCTCGCAAGCCTCCTTCGTGGATGTATAAGTGCCTATGTTCCAGAGATCAGCTGGGGATAGGCTCGATTGGCAGAGGTGGATTAAACTTGCCAGACTTGGGGTAGAAGAACAGCACGATAGGTACGCCCTCACTGCTAGGTTTCAGCTCGAAGACCTCTCCATTATAGTTAGGCAGAGA
>JAXQIY010000047.1:0-13911 GCA_037041695.1 Irpex sp. PG99-01B2
GATGACGAGAGGAGGTCGCTCGTCGACACAGTCACGGTTCAACAAATCGCAGGCGTGACAGCGCCCAAACGCGTCGAGCCGCGTTACGACGAACAGTCACGTGCTCATTGCATTTGCTTAAATGCTCATTAACCGAGGTGAGAGCCTTTCTCGCAAGGATAATTGCAGAAAAAAATCAAAGATAATAAAGTTCTGCCATCTGTGGCCACAACTCCCAACAGCCCTATCCGCCATGGCACAAAACGAACACCGTGACCAGTCTGCGGCGGCTCTGCGCGTTCACTCTCGATGAGATTGGCGTCTAATTGCTTCATATGTTGCTACCACCTTCAGCTCTGACTCTCATACATAATATTCATGGTTCCATACAATTTGGTCAAGAACCTTTCAGGGGAAGATTCTGTAAACCCTTTTCAGTTACGGCGACGATGTATGCGCCACAACGTTTTGACTGCCTTTTTAGGCAGTAAAGGCGCCTGACCAACATGATCTCGGCCAACGCCGCAGCGTAAGATTTTGAGGTTTGGCCACAACTCCGAGTCACAGCACAAGTAAGCCGTATCTTATCCTATATACATTTCTCTACAAAACATGAATTACACCAAAGCTCACGTATGTTGAATTTCTCCCAACAGGTAGCACATGACCGTCCCAATCCTGGGCCCTCCCACGGCCTACCTTCCTTCTATTAGCAAGATCAAATCTTGTTCAATCGCAGATCTCGTGGACGCAATTCAATACCTGACCCTCCTATACAATCCCGAAATTCATGGCAGTCGTGTCATAGACCGACGATCTTGTCCTTTACGTTTAGGAGCCCGGCCACGCTCACCATGTTCGCCACGTCGACGACTCAAACCTCTTCAACTTCAGACAGAGGCAACTCTCTCTGCTGTCCGTGCTGACTCCTTTGAGAGAGCATACGCTGTGCGATGGTTAACCGCGCTCGTGTCACGGGCTCTACTTCTAGAAGAGGACACTGACGAAGTGGAAGCAGTCATCGAGCAAGCTTCCCGTCTGCTGGCGATCTGCGCTGGACCTGCTTCGGCCGGTACACGGTCACGAACCTTTGTCTTTACCTGTCCGCCGACTATGGATCTCTCATCAATCAAGGTGCAAGTCACTGATCTCCCTCTGAACAATCAGGATTACTCGTCTGTCGGCGCACAGACTTGGGGCGGGGCATGTCTCCTCGCAGAGATGATCACGCAGTCCCCACAACATTTTGGATTGGCAACTCCAGGTAGAAAAGCACCTCGAGTCCTGGAACTTGGTGCCGGAACTGGACTCGTCAGTCTTGCCACTGCAAAGCTCCTATCAGCTATTGGTACACCTGCATCGATATTCGCAACAGACTTCCACTCAGCAGGGCTCGAAAACTTAGAGAAGAACATCGCCGACAACTTCCCCGTCTCTGCTCACGCATCACCAGTCACAATCTCTCCTCACTTCCTTGACTGGTCGAATCCACCAGACCCACCAATCACTCCTTTCGACGAGCCTTTCGACGTGATCTACGGCGCAGACGTAGTATACGAGCTCGAACACGCTCTATGGATCAAGACATGCATAGAGAGGTTCCTCCGCAAGCCATCACTCTCGTCCCTCGAGGTCACCCTTCCGACCGAAGCTTCGACGATCGCACCCTCCACGCATCCCCGCTTCCACCTCGTCATACCCTTCCGCGCGACACACACCACAGAAGCTGAGAGCGTAGAGAAGGCCTTCCCGTTCGCGCCCTCTGTCCGTGCAGGATGGGACTCGCCTCCGGACGATGCATCTCCAGAGGACGCGTATACACTTGCTATAACGGCGAAAGAGATCATCCTGTGCGAGGACGCTGTTTGGGCTGACGATAAACGCGAGGTGGAATATATTCATTATGTTATCTCTTGGGTTTGAGGGGACTCAGGCTAGTTTATATTTGGGTTGCAAGTTAGAATCTCTGTTTTAGGTGTTGGACTTGGGTTAGAATTTACATTGATATCTCAGGTAGACATAGATTCGAGTAGATTGAAGTACAAACCATAGAACTCGTAGATTTTCTTAGGGGATTTAGATCATTTGCTTTCGCACACTTCGATGACGGGTGTAGCATTTAGTGTGTAGTAATACAGTGGATGCTTTACTTAACGATACAGAGTCGTAGTAGATAGCTGTCATGGTTAAGTAACTCAAGGCTTGGCCTTGACGTTGCTGACAATGAGACTCTACAAAGATCATCAATACAGTCACAGACGTATGAACCAACGTCACACATACCTTGTATGCCTGCACGTCCCCCTTGAACTTCGTGAAAGTACCATCCGCGCACACCCATAATTGTTCAGCGACAGTAGTGATGAACCTCTCGTCGTGAGAGATGACGATAACTCCTCCGTTCCAAGTCTTCAATGCAATCATCAGAGCATCAAGACCCTAACGAAGTACAAACCCGCAACATTAATATTAGAGTTTTGCGTACACGGAGTAGATTGTGACGTACCTCGATATCCAAGTGGTTAGTAGGTTCATCAAGGAGGAGCACGTGTGGTCTCTGCAGACTCAGTGCAGCAAACGCCACACGAGACTTCTGACCTCCAGAGAGGGTACCGATGATCTGTAGACTGCACGCGACGCAATAAGCGTACAACATCAAAGGAACGACTTTAGATAAGACACGTACCCAGTCATACCGCTAATTTGGAAGTTACCCAGATGCTGACGGTACTCCTGTTCAGTCTTGCCCGGGAACTTGCTCGCCAAGAATTGTACAGGGCTCATCGTGGGGATGAGGTTGTCGACGTGGTGCTGCGCGAAGTATCCACTACGCCCTCCCATGTCAGATTTTGCGTGTGAAGCCTGAAAGAACAGAGTGCTTACATGCGCAGGCGACCGTTCTGCGTGACGTGTCCAGACAAAGGCTTCACGTCGCCAATGAGCAACTTGATACTACCCGCCACGCCAATTCAGCATCACTCATCATCGTCACAAAAGGTCAGTGGCAGTTTGCTTACAGTGTAGACTTTCCGGCACCGTTGGGTCCGACGATGGCTATCCTCGATTCGAGTCCAACGTCGAAGTTGACACCCTTCAACAACACCTTGTCCGGTGTGTATCCGAATGTGACTTCGTTGAGCTGTAAGAGCGGGGGCGAGATTTTTTCTGTTTCGGGGAACTTGAACGTTTCTGTTTCGTCGGCTTCTGGCGGCGTAAGTTCAGGAAGCTATTGTGGAAACATGTCAATGAGATGTATAACAACATAAGGGAATTTGTGGCTGACCTTCTCAAGGATCTTGATCTTCGACTGCGCTTGTGCAGCACGGTTGGCGTTGTACCTCCACCTGTCAATGAATGCTTGCAAGTGCGCGCGGTACTCCATCTGTGTCTCGTATTCCTTCCTGAGGTTCCTGTCACGCTCCGTCTTAGTGGAGTAGAACTGCGTGAAGTTACTATATAATAGGCATCAGTTAAGTGGTGCATAGTGGATAGCGAGTGGCCACTTACCCCTTGTAGTAGTCGAGACGAGCAGAGTGCATGTGTATGATATCAGTGGCCACAGCATCCCTACAGCGATATCAGCATTATAAATTTCTCGGAATGGATGAGGGGCACTAACAAGAACGCTCGGTCGTGAGATCTGCGCAAGCACGTTAGTGAGGTAGTTCAACAATAACAATGGGATTGAACTCACACAACAAGCAAAGTACCCTGCCACGTCTGAAGGTAGTCTTCGAGCCATGCCAACGCATTCAAATCAACTAGAGAGGTGATTCAGCATTGGTCTTGCAATTATCTGAAATAAGTGGCTGACGTACTGTGATTGGAAGGCTCATCAAGAAGTAAGAGAGACGGCTATGACGATTGTCAGTGCAGTAATCTTGTGTATATTTGCTTTCTTAACCCACCTTAACGAAGAGTGCACGAGCAAGAGCAAGTCGCATTCTCCAACCTCCAGAGAATGACTTCGTAGGTCGTGACTGGTCGGCTTCGCTGAATCCGAGACCTAACCAACCATATGAGCGCAGACAGGCAATGCATCCATGTATGAATACTCGCCAGCGAGGAGAGCTGCAGCACGCGCCGGTCCACTCTCAGCCTCCATCTCTGCGAGACGGGTGTGAACTTCAGCCAAACGCGTCTGAGCCTCTTCCCTTGCATCGTCGAATCGTTTCTCGTCATTCTCCGCTTCCAGTTCTTGGAGCTTGGCGTTTAAGGCGGCTTCTTCCTTGAGCAGGTGGTCACGCCAGACATCGGCTTTGAGGACTGAGTCTATGGCAAGAGTGTCATCACCGACGATCTGTGTGAGGGTGAGTATGTGATCAATGAGTGGAAGCGGATGAGCCTACCTCTTGTTCGACGAAGAGAATAGTAATGTGTGCGGGGATGGGAACTTCACGCAGGGCGATATGACGGAGAAGTGTAGACTTTCCGACACCGTTTCGACCGATGATACCGTACCGGCGACCGTGTGCGAGAGTGAGGGATGCGCCGGATCTAAGAAGGGTTTAGTTCTGTGACATGCACGTACAAAATAATGCGCACAAGATACGGTTTGAGCCAAAGCTGACGTCAATTGAGGGAAGATGAATGTCCTTCGACTTGTTCTTGGATGCAGCTGCAGCCTCGAGAGGGTTGATCTTCATGAACATCTCCTCGTATGTTTGCTGAAATGATATAAGATGTTGTTCAATGCAATGAGTGGCCTCGTATGCGTACCTGCTTCTTGTGCTGGTCAAGCAGTTTAGAACCTTCGTAAAGGTCTCTTCGAGAGCGTTTCTCGATTTTGGCCTGGAAATCCCGTTAATAGATATAGTCATAGAGTCAAGAATTATAGTACGTACTCTAAGCTTCGCTTCTTGTTTTTCAAGTTTCTTCATGTCTACTCGTGAAGCCCTGATTTACACCCTTAATAGGCATTTATATATGGCCACAATACGATCAAGCACTCACTTTCCCTTGTTAATACTCTCCAAGTCTACGCCTTCCCCGAAAGCGATAGTGTTGCTCATAGTAGCAGCCTTGCTCAAATCCATGACCTTGTCCAATCGTACCAACCCATTCGTTTTGCCCGCTTGGTTCTTCTCGGCACGTTTCCTCAAGGGCTCCTCGAGCATCTTGCCCAGCTTTTCGATGACCTTGTCCAGCTGAGCATATCCATTTGAGCGGGACGACGAGGGTGCTGCTGACTCCAGGATTGTTCTTGTCACTTGTAGGACGTCTTCATCTTCAGCAGCATCGTCCAAGTCCATAAGATATCCCGAGAGGTACTGGACGATGATCTCGTCCGTCCCAGGAAGGGACGAGCGGATCTCCTCTGCTATGTCGGCCTCGAATACGCTCATGATGCTTGAAGGTCGTGAAATGAAGCTCAGATGAGACGTCGACTTTGACCGAGGTGACAGATCGAGCGAGAGCACTGTAAATCAAGACGCTTACTTCGAGGCGCATCAAATGATGCGCCAGATTATTGCTGCTCCCTCCGGTGATCTAAGCTTGCGTTTGTCGCTCACTTCGCTATCTCTCTCGACTCTTCGAGGCCCTGAAAAAATACGTCTTTTCATCGTATGTCTATGATCTTCCAGCAAAATAGGGCTCAAGATCACCACGGACACGGCACTCCGTCTATCTGCATGACTCCTCGAGTTTGCCACGAGTTCTTTATCTCATCATCGGCCCACTCGACTGCGAAATCGGAATTATCTCTTTTACTGACGATCGCCACGGATGCAGAAATATGGGTCTCGCCGTCGCTGTGAACCTCGTTATCCAATCTTCTCCTTGCCTGAGCTCGGGGAGGGATCATCCTCGTCTTGCCGGACACGAGACGCGGCGGAGCGGATCCATTCTTGCTACTTATCTCGTATAAAGGCACGTTCGCCCGGAGACCTCTCTTGTCCTTGACCGCCAACCACGATGTCGGTGAGACTGCTCTTGCGGGCAGCACAGCGCATACACCCACGCCCCTTCGCCCGCTCAGTCTCTACCAAACCACCACCCGCTCATGGATCCTTCCGACGTTACACTTCATTGGCTCTGGTTTCCGGCGCGGCTGCAACGACTTCGTTCGTAATATTCAACAGGCAAGATGCTGTATACGCTGATGCGGAAGGGCAGACGCAGCCTCGCTCACCATCACCACCTCTATCGTCCCTCCTGAGGTCATACGTCGTTTATACGATGTGCTCAATACCACCTCTCGTAGACTGGTCACCGACCATCCTGTCTACTTGCCTGTCTATTCCTATAGTGAGGACTATTACGGAGGCGATTGTACGCATTACATTCTTCGACCAGGCAAGTAGTCCCCCTCTCTGATTCAAGCAGATAAATGGGCGCTAAATCTGGCTCAAGTTCGTGGGTGCAGACACCGCTGAAGGTGCCATTCCTCTTCTCGAGCAATTTCGCAAAGAGAACAAGGGGTGTCTATTTGCATACAGCGTCGAAGTAGACGAGGCAGCCGCCGCAGGAAAGGGGAAAGGGGGCAAAGAGGTGCTGCCGATGCACAAGCAGATTATACAGGAGATGGTTCACAGTGTTGATGTCGCCGCCGATTTTGAGGACAAACATCGCGTTGGAAGGAGTTTGAGGGGAAGGCGAACATGGGTTGCTGTGAAACTGGTACGATCATACTTGTTTGCTATACTCAAATTCTGACTTTATGGCTTTAGACTGCTCTCGTACCGGATCATCACGTATTGACCAAACTCTCCAAGTACCTGGTTAATACTAGACCATGTATACCTGTTGCATTCCCTGGGTCACCTCAACTGAACGACCTCGATGTTTTGGACGCTTATCCTCTGGCCGCGCGCGAATACCTTAGTCCCGAAGATATTACAACGTTGAAGGAGCTACGTGATGGTTTGGAATCGATATGTCAACGTGCCTCTGAGCGCGACGTCAGGATTATTATCGACGCGGAACACACGTAAGTACTTGGATCCATAAAACAGTCTTAGACTATCGACTAATAATTCGTTGGCGTAGCTGGTATCAAGTGCGCTGATCTCTATTACACGTTATATGAGTTTACAGGTCTAACTCGCCTTCTTTAGCCTGCTATTGACGCATTTGCCCTATCACTCATGGCCAAATATAATCGGCTCCCAACATCAAGCGCACAAAGTTCAACATCTTCCGTTCAACCGCTTGTCTACAACACTTTCCAGGCATATCTCCGAAGGTACGTACTGATCCATATCTGATATAAAAATATTGAACATATGCTGATATCGCGCAGAACCCCAGAATACCTATACTACAGTTTGGAGGCGGCTAAACGAGGAGGTTACGCTCTTGGCGTGAAGCTTGTTCGAGGCGCATATCATCCACATGAGTCACAAGCACATCGTACCCCACTGTCAATCTCCCACGAAGAGCTTCCCCCAGTCTGGCCAGTAAAACCCGACACCGACGCCTGCTACAACCTCTCAGCCAACATACTCTTGGACGCCATCGCTGAAGACGTCGCTCGTGCAGCACCCAGAAGCTCCTCACCCAGCTCGTGGAAGTCGTGGTTCGGATATACTCCGTCAACGCCTGCGCAACCGATAGAGTCTGTACCCACAGTTGGTGCTTTGTTCGGCACTCATAACTGGAAGAGCGCGAAGGTGATCCTTGATGGGCTCGTGGCGCGTGATTTGGCTCAGGTTGATGGGAAGACGGCGGAGGGCGAGTCTGTGGTGAAGATCGGCGATGAAGTGACGGAACGAGTGACATTGGCACAATTATACGGTATGTTTCTTTCAGATGCCCTGCAGAGCCAGTCGAACTGATCTTGCAACGGTAGGTATGCATGACAACTTGACCGACTATCTTGTCCATCGGACGAAGGCTTCTCTTCCCTTTGTCATCAAATATGTTCCTTATGGATCGTTAACGGAGGTGGGCATGGTCTGCGTTATGAATTAATATCGTTGATATACACCTTTTCTTCTCACAGGTGATGCCGTACCTGAGCCGGAGAGCTATAGAGAACAAGTCAGTGTTGGGAGATGGCGCTGCTGCTGAGGAGCGTCGGAGAGCGTGGGCGGGGATCAAGGCGAAGGTTTTCGGGGCGTAACGTAGTGCACGGTACGCTTTGAGCATTGGTTTTGGGAATTTATAGATTTTTTTTTCCGAAAAACATCGACCCATAGTCTCACGGCAGCTTCTCCTCCTGCGAGGCTCCATGTGGGTGGTATCCTCTCAATAGAAGGTTTTGTCCTTGAGCAACGGAGTATCAGAAACTTTACTACTCTCCTCACAATGCACCCAATAACTCATCGGGTCAGAACGTTCTAGGTCCATATGATGTATATGCGGCACAGATGCAATCGTCTTGGAAGTCAGCAGGAAGCCGTCTCACATATTGACCTGACGATGCCAGTGTTACCTTCAATTCTGTTCTCTACTGCCTCGGGTTTCTGGGGATCAGGACATGGCTTCGTGTGAGCGATGTGAGTTATGCTGATTATCACCGGTCACGGTCAGTAGCCACTATCACCCGTCAACCCTTCCCATACATTGATGTTCTAAATCAGATCTGTGGCGCGGCTCGAAAAGCTTGGTGTGTACCCTGCGACCCATCGTGTTTCTTCGTCCTTCACCAGTCAAGCCCCAATGCCGACATATCCGTGCTTTATAGGCTTTTGGCAAGCAACGCAGCTTTTAGACTCGGTTGTTCGAGGCCCAGTTCTCATAGAGACAATGCTATGGGGTAAGTAAACAGTTCTAAGTCCTTCCGGGTGCCATCTCACTGATATGTGTCGGAAGGGTTATTCTCGTGCCTCCTCATTTTATCGACATTTCTATGGATGTAAGTGACCCAAGTACATAAGCTGGCACACCGAAATTAAGTAATGTGATCGTTCTATTTAGTCAGGACTCTCCTCACAGTGTCGTTAGGGTCTATATGGTTGCTGTATGTGTGACTATGTATGCAGCAGCGACAGCACATTGGGTAGTCATGTTTGATTGGCTCCAAAAGACCTCCAGCTTGCAGGAAGAATTTCTTTTAAACAGTATTCAACACTCTGCCATCGCAACACTCTGTCCGACACCTCAGGAATTTAACCCTGACAGCCCATTGTTCTTCAACCTACCCGTTTTGCCGAGTTGCGGTCCAACTGCGTTCCTATCGGTCAATGTATGACTGTTTTTAACTCCATCATGGATTAGTTCTAGTCCTTACAGATACATTCTTATTTGCACTTAGGTCATTCTAAGCGACGCGCTCGTGCTTTACAGGGCGGGGGTGATATGGCCCAGGAATATTTTGGTACAGTTGGTCAACAGCCTATTATTCTTGTGGTTATTAGGTGCGTATCATATTCTGTATCTACATATTTCTTCTTCTGAGGTGAACTCTAGGGTTATCGGCTCTCACTGTGTTTGTCTCCTGCGGCACAGAGAAGAGCACCGATTGTAATTTCTGCAATTCCAATGGTGTCCCAGTCATCGGGGTGTCGTTCATACTCAATTTATGGGCGACATTTCTGATTGGATATAAAGCATGGTTCGTTTCAATGCATCGTCTGGGGGTGTCTGCTCATATGGTGGAAATAGGGAACACAAGCAAGTTATCAAATCCTATCTTACCAAAGGGAACACTCGGACTCGTTCTGAGAAGGTCCTCACGCTATTGATCGATACAGGGCTTCTGTACTCCGCGTTATGGGTACGTCGTTGACGTTTTTGAGATGCTTAGTTCTGACTTATGGTGGACCCCATCATAGGTGATCGTGTTAGCCGGCACGTTTAGTAATTCACCAGGTGAACCTTCGGTGGCGTATCTTCAAAACTCAGGACTCGTCCAACTAGTTGTACGCCACGGTTTCACCATCGCAGCTCCTTGTCCCTATAAGTGTGATGATGCTGATACATGGATGCAAACAGGGCATGTATCCGACCATCTTGGTATCCATGGTCACATTCGAAAGGTTGCAGAAGGGCGTTCCCAGCGCCGTGCAATCCATTCGCACGCTCACGCAAAATGTACACTCTGTGCACATGCGATCGGCGATGCAGTTCGCCCAAGAAAACTCTCGCGATGTCTACACGCCGGTGCAAGATACGCTATCAGAAGAATGCACAAGCTGACAGATGTCGCCACGCTGCCTGAATTCCACGTTCATTAGAACTTCAAGTTAGCTAGTGTGCTCGAGATGTACACTTTGTTTTTTCTTTCGGTTTGATCATCATAATCAACAACTTGATTCATTGCATCGCTGTGAGTAGATGGCAGCTCATTTCTACTATCAGCACCCTTGTCTACGTGATGGCAATGTCAGCGGATTTGGCCTATCCATGAACTTCTTTGTTGAGGCGAGCTACCCATATAAATATGCCATCTGTCTCATCTGGTCCGCGGTGCGACGTGACTCGGACGTGGTGTTAGGTGAGTTCAGTCTAGTATATATACGTTCGAGCTTTCTGATGAACCGGCCTGTGGTACCGCAGAACTCTTGGCTCATGCTGAGTCGGCCCTTCGATCGAACCTGTTCCAGAGATTTCTGGGTCACAACCAGAGGGTTAAATGCCTTTGCTACAGGTCCACTGGTGATTGAGACGGTACTTTGGGGCAAGTCATTTATCTCCAATTGCTGCAGCCCTTTCTCATTGCGACTGTCTATCAATTCGCAGGTGTATTTTCATGCCTCATCGTAGTTTTGTTCTATTTATGGATGTAAGTCCTTCGGTCCCTTTATGACTCCTCCAGCACTATGTCTAACTACGTCGCGTAGTCGAGATACCTCTCCAGGTATCAAAAAACCTCTCTATACGACAATGGTCTGCATTGCCGGCTTAACGTACGCTATAGCCACTGCTCATTGGGGTATAGCGTTTGCCTGGATGCAGAAGACACTGGTATCGCCTTCCGAGCAACATGCGCTTTTGCAAGCCATTGAAATCGGAGGGCCATGCTCATTACCGGTGCCTTCTCTTGTAGATCTCGAAGGCAATGACCTATACACTATGAACTTACTACCCATGCCGAGCTGTGTTGAAACTGTACTGCTCACAGCCAGTGTAGGCATCTCATTCACTACTTTTTGAATTGATCCAAAGTGCTGACGATAGCTGCAGATCGCACTAAGCACCTCCATGGTTCTCCTCAGAGTGCTACTGTTATGGTCGAAAAGTTTTTCTTTATTGGCTATCGTCGTCGTTTCCCTCCTAACCTTACTCGGTGTGTACCCAATCATTATGTTTTATAGTAATAAAGAATTCATGATCAACGCAGCTTCTTCCTGCTGGAATGCTTTGAGGACTTCCAGCCCGTGCTTTAGCACTGATCCAGCGCTCAGCTGTTTCTTCTGCGATGTACCTGGAATAGTTGTGCTATGCATGTCTGGCGCACTAAATGTGCTACCAATACTGTTTACCGGATATAAGCTGTGGTGCGTGTTCGATTCCCTTCAGACATGTTGTATCCGAGTCGACTGCACAAGGCTTAGGTGTATAACAGGTCTTTGAGGCTCCCTTTGCAAAGGCACTTTTCCAAGGCAAGCCTCGGAACGGAGATCAAGCTGTTAGGGATTTTGGCATTACTCGTGGATTCAGGGTTGCCGTACTGTGCACTATGGGTACTGTTTTTGTAATTAAGACCCAGTAACTCACTATCACTGACTATCAAGTGAGTCGTTCTGGCAGGTTGCTCTGGTAATTGGTCGCTTGGCGAAGTCTCAGCAGTTTTCAAATATTATCGCCACGTACCTGGAGAGCACAAGTCTCATCCACTTGATCGTACGTATCATCTGCATATATGCCCCCGTTCTCTTACGAAGTCTAATGGATTTGTTACAGGGAATTTACCCTACAGTCCAGGCCATTATAATCTTCTATGAGAGATTACAAGGCCACTCGGGTGACGGTCTCGGAGTGCTGCGTACAGTCTATGGTCTTAGCTCTAAGAATAATGCTTAGCTCTGAGAATTATGGATGTGGCTAGGGAGCTTGAAGAGATCAAAAGAGTTTGATGGATTTGCATTCGTGCGAATATGGAAGAAATCTCGGCGAAACTAAATAATCTTGTTTGCCAGCGGCCATGAGACTTTACAAAGCTTGCAACTGTCTAGTAACTACTCACCTCACTTCGTAGGTCGTCCATAAACAGAAACAATTGTGCAGCTGGCATTGTGCTCGCTTGTCGCCTACCCTGATGCACATTCATAGGCAGGAGAGGTAAGATTTCGGTCTGTGCCTAAACGCATATAAGCTGACTCGGTTCTCAAAGTGTCTGCAAGGGAAACTACTCATTTCTCAACACGATGGCTACACAGCTCGAGAATTGAAGCACTGGGCTCGATGCTCAGATTATAATGGCGTACCCACAACGCTTCCCACCAGCTGCTCGGTACCAGAGTACTAAACGTTGACAGACGCTATAATAGGCATTTTTTCATTCAGATAAGGCCGTTAGGCTCTGCTTATCAGAACGCAGGTGTTGAGATGGTGCTGACAGCCTTTATTATGCTTGTCCGGGAGACCAAGCAAGGCCACAGAAAGCCAGGAGACCCTTGAAGTTCGCGCTCGCCACCAGCCTGAACTTGCGAGTATGGAAATGACGGTTTGGACTTTCATTCAATAGTGAGTGATTCGGTGCGATTCAAATATGCTCCAGATGTATTCAATAATACAAGGCAGAGTTTTGGATAGGCCAGCGAGGTCGTCGTTCACATTCAACCTGGTTCACAGCGGGCGCCAAACATACTGCCGCAACGGGAAACCAAGAAATAAGCCAATCACGACCCGGCCTGCCGGCACGTGATGTTGTAAACAAACTCGATCGCGTCGAGAGAAGCATCGCCGAAAACATATAAATAGGGCTGCGTCCAAGGTTCGACTTTTCCCATCTTTTCCGGTCCCCCGACCAACTTCGCCCACAGGCAGTCACTCGTCCTCGCGCGCCCCACTCTCAACCGCAGTTACTTCTCTCTCTACTCCACTCGTCACGATGCCTAGGACCACGCAGTTCAAGAAAATGGTTCAGAAGGCTGTACAGAAGAGTGAGAAGACGTCTAAGGTCCTCTCGAGCCAGGTCAAGACGCAGGTGAAGGCCCTGCTCGATAAGCCAGGACCAGCGCGCATAAGGAGAGTCGTAAACAAGTTGGACCTCAAGCTACACGCCAAACGGACGACGGATAAGATGGATGTTGACGTCGTGGTGCACCAAGTGCCGGTGAGTCTGATGTGGGGTGTCGAGAGGTGCATTTGCTAACTTCATTGTAAGCCATCGAGGGTAGAGGATGTCAAGAGTACCCCTCTTGAGTTCAACGGCCACAACTGGCAGCGCCTCCCGCCAATCCAGGTCTTGCTCCGTGACAAAGACGGCGACAACAGGATGAAGAACCCCGAGCTCAAGGACCACGAGGTCGTGGCAGAAGTCAAGAACATCACGCACGACATCTTCAGCCTGAACCTCACCATCGTCGAGCTCTTCGGTCCGTCGCAGGACGTCTCTCAAGCACCACCGCACAGCGCTCCTGGAACTCCCGTACTGCCTCCTGGCCTAATCTCTCAGTGCCTTCCTCAGCCGGTGCACAGTCCTTCGCCATCACCCATCGACAACTTGGCTGCGCTTTCTCTCTCGCCGCCTGTGCTTAAAGCACCTCGCTCGTCGGCAGTGAAGAAGAAGGGTGCCCATCTAGAGCATCAAGGAGGTTCTGAACGGGCTTACCAGCAGATGCGTTCCGCCTATAGGTTCGATCCGTCTAAACGTCCTACACCGACGCCTTCTCAGCTTGGCAAAGCCCCAGTGAGGCGGAAGAAGCCAGGAATGTCTAGCCCCCGCAACACAGTACCGTCGTCGCCTGCGTCCACGCCCGCCGACTCTTCGCTACCAGACTCGGAGTCTCCTCAGCAGTCTGAACCTGTGCTAGACGACGCCATCGCTTCTCTATCTATCGCACCCGTCGCTCCGCCTGTGCTGTCTGTTCCGAAGTCTAT
>JAXQIY010000048.1:0-13786 GCA_037041695.1 Irpex sp. PG99-01B2
GAGTGCGTAGAAAGTTGAAACAAGCAAGGTGACGGTGAGTGAGTAAAGACCTGACCTCGGCTAGACGCGCAATCATACGCAAGCAGAGTTTAGACTCGAAAGGACCACCCATGGTGGCGGCAGGTCTTGCTCCCATTTCATGACATTGTATTAACCCACCGTTCATACCAGAGGTATTGGAAACTATGTGAGATGACGATAAAAGGACTTGGTTGTACGTCGGACTCGGTTGCTGACAAAGCAGAATTAGCGCCAACGTAGACGCGTATCGTTATCCAAAGTGGTAAGCTTGCTCTAGGAGCAAGAACGGCGCTCCTCCTCGGTGAGCGCGGAACGCACACTTCTGAATGTCTCTCACCTCCTTCGATGATGTCCACTACAAGCCTTCAGACATCATGCATCATGCATTCAACTAAGACGACTTGAAGCTTATACTAACCCTCGCAGGCATTTCAAGCACGTACTCGCACACGATCTCATCATTTTCACACTGACGCACAACCTGTCGCGTGCAGATTCAAGAAGAGGAAGGTTTCGAACGAATCTGCTAAAGCAATTTGGGTGAGTTGCGCGATAAGTATGTCAAGATCGTAGTAAAATTACTCACTGCGTCATTTGGCGACGGTGGCATCCTCTCTACGGGCTTCAGCAGCAACATTGCTGCCTTCTGCGCCGTCATTCCCGCTTTTACTCTCATCTTGGCCGCGGGCACCCTGAAACTGCTATTGAGATCCATTCTTCCCATTCCCAGTCCGTGGTCGGGTAGTACGTGACTTGCACGTTAGGCGGTTTATCCTTACACTTCCACGGGTCTCACCATCCACACCCTGCCCCCGGGTTCACAAAGTCTTCCGTCGGGTCGACCCTCGCATATTACAAAACTCACGCCATGCCTTATGTGGAACGAATCGCATTGTCTCGTTCCGTGCCGCAGTCGCCCAAACCCCTTCTTTGGCCTTCACCTCCTCGGACATCCACTCTCCTATATCGTGATCCATGATGAATCGCTGGTTCTCAAAGTCGGTCCAGTACGTCCATGCGCACAAGATACTGTCCTTGGCGAAATGGGTTGCATCTGGTAAATGGCGGAGGCTCCCCTCGAGGATGGGTTGGAGCATGTGGACGCCCTGCACGCCCTTGACGAGCTGATACTATGCTGGAGTCTCCGTTGCATGTGACCTCTTTTCACGGATCCATTCATCCCCAGGCTCACGGCTAGTCTTAATGTAGTAAGAAATGTCAAACTCGGCATCTCGATACTGTTTGGTCACATCGGGCGGGGCGGGCTCGTGTATGGGAATACAATCGATCTGAGTAGGCACGTATCGAGTAAAGTTCAGTATCATTGGTAACAAGATGTTCAGGTAACTGTAAACGCTTCGGTTTTCAGACGGCAAATAACCTGGTCCGGCCGTTCAATCGCGGCCAACCGCTCCTCCTCAGTGAGCGCGATGAGGGGACGCGGCGATTGCAGTACCCAGAATCTCACGTCCAGAGTCACATTGTTTGTACGTCCCCTTGGGGTTTCCGCGCATGATAAAGCCAAAAAGACCTCACATACCCATCTTGCTTATTCAAGTGCAAATCGGGGGAAGTCGCAGATGGACTGAGAACAGGTGTGGTACCAAGGACCGCGGTGAGCTTTGTTGTGCTGGAAGATGAGAACGAGAGCTGATTGACTCTTCATGATTCAGGTCAATATATATGATCCTCTCTCGCTACATAACTATGTTTTCACGACTCATTGCGCTTTTAAGGTAAACGACATAACCCGGACTACTTCAAGCGAACATTCATCCAATTCGACCTTAAGAGAGAAGTCTACGAGCTCCACCATCCTATTTGCGGGTAGATATTGCGCTGCAGCATGAAGCACGTAAGTACGTACGCGATTTTCGACTCTGAAACGTGCTGTTGACATCTATACCAAGGTACATTGGCAGACAGAAGCCCTAGAAGACAGCAGCCTGGACGAATTCCACTGTCTATAGGGAAGACTTGTGAGCTTTCTCGACTGTTTCTCTGATGTAGGACTCCAGAGCCATCTATACCTTCGATTACTACGCATGCGCTGCTAGGCGCTGAGGCCGCAGTGCAGATCCTCTTCTCGATTAGGTTAGACGCTGACTCTGTGGCGTGGGACCCGTATTTTGGCGCACTCACGCGGAGACTGCCGGTACATTTTCGACCTGCCTCAAAACCACTCTGGTGTCTCCCATTCTCAGTATGTTCATAGAGGCCACGATGGTGAGAGCGCACTGGGTAATAAACGTGTTACAATGAACGATAGGCGATGGAGGCAGAGTTTACACCGACGCCGCGTTTCGATGGTTCGTCCGAGTGGTTGCTGTAATATCGACGTGTACTAATCCCATCTACCCCCTTTACACCATTATCCTGCACGTATCTAGCTGTATAGCATATACGTAGCACCCAGATTTATGATTCGGCCCGTGATAACCCAGCGCCACAAGAATACATGAGCGCATGCGCAGTTAAGCCTGGGTGCGTCGCTCGCGAGTTCAGTTGTGGCAACTACACAACGCCACTAGCATCGTTACCATTAACAGTGAGTTAACATTGCATTACCTGTGTACGCCACTTTATCATCATCCGTGTTAGGTCTCTTCGTTGTTCCCCTCTTGCCTACATTGTATTGCCTCAAGCTACGACTTAGCAGTAGAGGAACATCATGGTGGCCGTGTCGATCGAAACAAGACTCGAGAGTGTTGAATCCTATGCTTCGAGGTATCTGGGTGGCGTGCACGTATTGGTACGGGTGTTTACTGCAATGCCACCGTTTTTGCAGTGCTAAACATTACAGAAAGAGGTTCTCGTCTTGTTCTGCACATTGTGCGTGGCGTGGCGAGTAACAGCACGAGTTGTTTGCAGCGTGTGTTTGAAGCACGCTCATACGTTGTACAATATGGGATAGTTTGGTGCTGGGAGTATAAAATGGTGCGTAGTCTGTTTGCCGTTTACTAACTTCTCCTATCACTCGTCCCCTCACATAAATTCCTAGTTCATAATCTCTCACATCTTGCTACATAAGCTCTTCCATATCTCTTCTACACCTTATCCAACCTTTTCATCATGGCAATAGTCGGTCCGGTGAGTAGCAGCGTTGTAGAAAAGTGGTGGACGACTTAAACAAAATCCTTTCTTTTAGAGATTCCCGAACGGTGCAGACGTTGTGCTCACTGATGAAGGTAAAGCAATTGCAGCTCGGTACCTAGCGGGTATTGGTGTAGCATACCCATGGCATATCGTGGAACGTGTTTGGCGAGTGTCGAAATGCAGATTCTTAAATTATGGCAGCGACGAGTACCCCCGAGTCGTGAGTAAAGTCTAGGCATCAATCTATGCTTCTACGTACTAAATCTTATGGCGATATTATTCAGGATTGCTATGCTATCCTGACTCTTCCTCCAGATGAAACTCAGGCGTATTACCTTCCACGAGTCGAGGAGCATCACCTCAGGTCCGCGTATGGTGGCCAGCATAGCAATGTGTTTTGACTATCTGGTAGCCGTGTGTAAAGAAACTGTACTACTAGCTTTTTTTGTTTCTTTTGTCGGAGTTATTTGACTTTTTAATGCGGCTGAGCATCATGTGTTCTGGGATTCTTTGCGAGCGACTCGTGCTACTGCTACTTGTATTGCGTGATCATCATGTTTACCCTAATCAATGAGATATACCAGAAGATATTTGGAGCTCCAAACACTCTGCGTCAGCGGTTACAACATCATTGACGATTCTCGAGATATCCATGCTAAAACTATGACTACGTCTACTTCCGAGTCGCTGTATCCTTCTGGCACTCTTGAGTCATCTACTTATGCAATAGATCTTCTTCGTGTTGTTAATCCCAGTCTTTGGTTCTTAAACATCTAATTCTGGCCTTCCATTGAGCTCTAAAGAGTTGGTCACTTGATGGTGGCAGTTTCGACTGCCTTAAGTAAGTAAATTGAGAAAGGCGCCGTTGGTTATTGCGCTGCGCGCCTGCAGGACTCGGATCTGCGCATTGCTGTCGCCTCCATCATCCTGTAGCACCATGACCTATTCTCGCATGCAGGGTTCTATGTACGCCAAATGCAATTCTACGAACTCCTACCTTATCAACCTCGCTCGGCTTCATTATACTACGTGCATTCTTCCTTGAAGTTACCAGCCAACACTACCAGTCATGGCGCCGCGGCCGTGATCCCGGGCCCGGGCGTTGTCTAGGTTTCGGTTCCACTGGCAGGTGGATGCGTTGCGAATAGTAGCATAGCTCTCGTCCGTAAGACATCATTACAACACTCTTACACACTGCTCACTCAGGACTGCGTTATGTGTAGGTTTCTTCATCTTGGAGTGCGAGTTGTCACGTTGTGGCACGGTACTATCATGTGAATCGGCGAAAGGTGAAGCTTTTCGAGTCATTGGTCTGGTTTGATATGCTCCATATCGAGCTGTTTGCGGGAGTATACATACTTATCACAAGTACATTTGTACTTTCAGAATCTCTGTGCCTTCACTGCTGCACGCCACTTCCCTTCATATTGTCAGCGACCACCAGAGATCCTAGTCCAAGGGTAGTCTTGCTGCGCCTCCTAGCCACATGCATGACAAAATAAAGCAAAGTATTGGCCTTGTATTCGCCACCCGAGAAGTCACTAGCCACAAGCAACAGCGCTCTACGCACAAAGTGTGGTGGCGGGACACCCTGATGGCTTACGAATTTACTTACTGGGAAGGATTTCTGTCGAGCTACACAGCTCATGCGCAAGCCGTGAGTGTACCATGTTGATTGCCACACTTATACAGTTTCTAACAACAAGTGGTGGCGAACGTATGTCTTCCGTAGTAAGCCTATAAGAAGGACTGTTGTAGAGAGTATAGTGGCCAGTTATCCCCGTCAAGCTTGCCTATACTTCTGGTTCTTGGTGAACAGCCTGTCCGGGATTTTCGACCATCCGAGATTCCTCGAACTCCTTCAAGTTCGTGTGCACTGTCAATTGCTACACCAATCCTCTCAGCCTCCCAAGTAATCGCTGATGCATCCGTCCCGCCCGCCACCTCAAGCTATCAAGAGGACATCCCGGCGCTGTGTTCCCAATGTAAGTGCATTCACCACTGCCATACCGAATTGACTGAACTTTTTGGACGTTGTCTAACGATCTTTAGCGGCATTATTCACCGGGAATGCGCATGAGGATCCGCCAAACAGCTCAGGAGCATGTTGAAGATCGTCTCAGATCACTATACCCCGACCTCGACCCTAGACTCCTCAGAGCTCTCCTCGATGGCGACTGGATAATTATACGGGCTGAGCATAGAAGTGGAGATAGTCAAGTCAGTCGGTTTCATATGTTTCGCATGCGTTAAACTCTCACAATGTGCATGACATTTAGGTTTACTACATGCTGAGACATACCTCCGTCACTTCCGACGGGCAAGCCGTAGTTATCTTTCCCCCTGAGCACACGATCGAACCGGCGCCGATACCCTACGAACAGCACTGGCACACTGGCATCTGAATGGCAAGCACACTAAGTATATCAGTCTGAGTCGGATTTCGGGGCTCATATGCATTACAAAGATAGACATATTTTTATGATGGCTATCATGCAGCCGCTTCGTATTTTACTCAGTATTTTAAGCAGTGTGGTTCGAATAATGCGATCTTTGGCTCTGGCGGTAAATAGGCGCTCACTATGTCGGAGTTAACGCGATCATGACGAGACATGCCAGAGACAACCTTGAACTTAACTGTGACCTGAACTTGAACTCGTGCATACCATACTCTTTACTGAGTTTCCATCGCTTCGCCTTCTCCTGTCGTCAACATGATATACGGTGTCATGAGAGCAATGATTATTACTGGAAGACCCAAACTCATGATTACGATACTGGCTGAGGTGTGTTTGGATTCTATTCTGCTTACCATTCCAGTCGTCTTCACCTGGGCTTCGCTAAGAATTATTAGATAACATGACGTACCTGGTTCTAACGAAAGGTATCAGAGTTTATGAACGTGCCACCGCATAGTAGCTTTGGTCGATGAGCAAGCGATTCGCGTCTCAACATGCTCGCGATACTATACCTCCAGCGTCCCACCATCTACCCCGAAAATCAAAAGCGCCACAGCTTGCTCAGGATATTGATACCTCTCCTAAGCCATGGTCTTTAGCCTTATGCCTGCTTATCAACCGCTAATGGCCTCATGCGAGTAAAGCGGCGCCACTTCAAGTTCCTACGCTCTAAGCCGCACCCTAGTATGTGCGAATATGTCGGTTCTGAAGGACATATTGGTGCTTATAGACGTCACGATGGTGAAGAGTTGCCGGTTACGAAACGTCTCAGAGTGCTTCTAAACGAACGACAGGCGAGAGAGCCACTGGCAGGACTTCTGTTCACAGGTTCGTTGTTTGGCTCGAGTTCCTTGACTCGGTGTGTACTGATATGATCCCAAGTTGCACCGGTATAGCACTATGGTTTCGCGCTTCTGCGGCTGTATAGACTCGATCTCGCGTGAATACTCATTGGTTAGCCCGCAATACTCTACCGCCACAAAAGTACAAGAGCTCATGCGCAGTCGAAGACCGGTAGGATTTGCATGCTAACGAGCTGAGTTGCCAGGGTGGCAACTACAACAACCCTATTAGCGTTGTTGCTATTTGCAGTAAGTTAACAGTGCATTTTCTGTCTACGCCACTCTGATATCACCCATTCCAGTCCTCACTGTAGTATTTTCGCGCATGAAATGCATCGCCTCGAGATACGACTGAGAGGAATACCGTGGTAGCTGTCTCGATATTGGCCACTTTCGAGTATTCTGGAATATATGCGGCATACATACACTAATTTGTGCGTTGCCATAATGTTGTCGTGATTGCGGTGCTGAGCATTACACAGGATGGTCATCGTCATTGTCTGGCGTGTTGTGCGTGATGTGGCGAGTACTCGGATGGACTGTTCTCAATGAGTGTAGTTGCTACACACTATGCGGCACCGCTATGTGCTTGGGATGCCCGACGAGTCGCTTTGACTTTATAACCGGTCATTCAGACGTCGAATGTGGCGTGGGCCGAAACTGAACGAAGGGCCGCTACTATCTGCGAATGGCCGTCGATGAGATTAACAACTCTCGGCTATACCCGGGAGATGCACCATACCAGCCATACTGAGGAGTTGCGCTAGTGGCACTTGCCGGTGAGTTTTAAGCTTTTGTTTAAGTAGGCTATACACCTACGTTACCAGACTTGGATTCGCAGGTCAAAATACGACATAAAATACAAAGAGCCGTATCCGAGTCTCGGATGCGGTGGCCTTGCAAGCGTACCGGTACCACGCGAACAATGGTACGTTTACCCGCATCGTCCAGTCTGAATTACTCAGACTTGTACACAGCTCAACTTTCTATACTGTATTCCACTGGATTTTACGGCAAATGGCTGTTCATCGTCCACTTCAAGTTCGACTACAAAGGGCACCCAGTATGGTTGTGGCGTGCACATGTGGGTAAGGACTTCTTGCGCTGCCCACACCCGCCCATGTTACTAGCTGTGCTGACTATTGTGAACATTGAGCTCAATTTATTCTGTGCATTGCCCGGTTCTGCGACGTGCGCAAATTGCCGAACGAACAACATACTCTCGATGCAGCACCTTTGCTCATGCTGGATAAATTTCTGGTGCACATAGCCTGGGGTATAAAAGGGTGAGCTACCTGTCGTGTGAGCAGCAACATTTCCTGACATCTATCTCCTCTCACCGACTCGATTCGCGATCTTCTCAACTCACAACTAGTTACTACATCGTCCTTACCAACCCCCCACACAACTCTTCACCAGCCCCCCCTCTAGCTACACGGGAACCATCATGGCTGCGACACCTGTAAGTCTCCAACTGTTACAGGATCAAGCACTTTCACTGAAAAATCAACCAACACCAGCAAGGGCCCAGAGTCAGCAGAGGACTCGTTTTGACTCCCAACACACGAGTTCGGATCATACCTGACTGGCGACCAGAAATGCGAGATACGATATCCGCAGTGTATGAAGATCCAGTACCTCATTCATTGGATGATTTGCTCAACGGGGAATGGGTGTTCCGCGGATATACCTCTTTGGCGCTTGGCATGGTACCCTGGCAGCGGGGCATGGCCGGGGGCCCACAGCCGGGAGTGGTAAGTATTGAATAACCTCTTAGGGATTCTTTCCAGCACGCCAAAAACTGATATTCTGGGTGAATTAGTGCGCGATCAGTCCTATAGTATCGGGGCGCATCTTTGATTCGTGGTCTATTCCGATAGCTGCAGCGTGGCTTGAGCGTTTGGACTAGTGGCGCATAGATGAGTGTGGTAAGGGGTAGACGAATTTCCACGGATTCAGGCGTTTGGGACATTTTGGTGCTATGGTTTAGATTAGTCTTGTTATCTGTTGTTTATTGTGTGCTCTCCTTCATCGATGACCATGCCTAGTACCATACCTATCTGTATGTTTTATTGCACTCTCATGCTCTGTCCTCATTCACCCTGATCCATCGTGAGGCCACCGGCGTAAGGAGCCTCTATGCGTCTGACACAATGTGAATCCAACTGCGAGCTAGCCTCCTTGGACAAGGTGTTGATGGCACATCCTTCTGCGACTTACAAGTTACTGCACGAATAGCGCAAATCCCGTGTGTTTCGCAGCGGTACATCGTAAATAGCCTTATTACGTCAGGACAATGATTTTATTTACGCGCCCATACGTTTCTCAACGTGACGATCACGGTGTAGACCTCCATCGACTTCACAACTCTATGTATACACTGCACGCCAAACAATGCAGAACCACAGAAATGAACGGACTCTCAAAGAGACTGGATCGAACCCGTGGCAACGATACTGGCCGAGTTTGAATGATGAAGTACTTAGTCCTGAGGTGTGTCTACTGAGGTCACAGTTCTGGCAGTCATCTAAACCCGGGCAATACTAGATAACACAACGTGCCTGGCGAAAAGACTGGTCACACGTATGTTCTACCGTATTGTTTTGGACAATGTGCAAGTAACACGACTTTGTCTGATCCCAGCATGCTCGCCGTCACCCATAATGCCTTCCCGCAGTCTGCCCCGGAAATTGATAGTGGAGAAGCTTGGCTCACAACATTCACGGCCCTTTCGATTCATCTTATCTAGTGCCAGGACTCTCTCTCAATTGCCAGTAACCTTGCACGAGCAAAACGACGCCACATTTCCCCATGCCCTTCTAGCGCTCGAGCCTGAGCCTGCGTTTTGTTTGCGCATATAGGTATAGCGGGCCATGGTGGTGTCTTCAAACGCGATAAGAAGTGATAGGCTCATACTCAATCCTCAAATTAGGCCTTAGCCCCAAGGCCTGACGGCCAAAATTATGGCCCAAGCTCGCTATGGCCCTCCAATCCGGTATCATCGCGAATCGAGGATAAATAACGTCGTCGAACCGTAAACAGCCACGCACTAGCTCCCGAATCGTGCTACTTCTCTCCTCGAATCCAGACCAATCTCTATAACATGTCTTCTCTGCCGAATCATCGGTTGCGGGACCAAATTGATGTACCAGATGGATCTGCTGTAGGTTTACATGCTGTAACGACTCTCCCTACCCTTGTACCCTTGCTCAAAGTCTTCCTTCGACATTACAGATTCTTTCTTCGGGCACTCAAGTGTATCTTACCTCCTCAGGTATCCCTCAAGCTCTTCATTGGATGCGCAAACTTGGGTTTCAGGAGGATTCGATTATCGCTGAGAGGGCGCTGGCCAAAACATGGATGGTCGTCAACTGCCGCTACGTCGACGTACGCGAGGAGGGAGAAGAAAGGGAAGGGGCGAATGGTAGACGTGTAAGTCCCATACGTTTTTATTCGAGTAGCTATCCTTGGCTAATAACTTAAGGTGTGCAAGGCTGTATACAGGCTGAAGAGCTTGGCTATTCCCATCAAGAGAGCGTGGGATGCCGAGGTTTCAGCAGATGGTGTAGTAGCAGCTGTAGGAGCTTAGGATTTAACCGTTGAAGGATCGATATGCCTGTAGGAAGTATGCTTTGAGAGCTTAGAAGAAAAGGTGCGCCACACGACTTACCTGACTTGCGGCGTTATAATGACGTATTGATCCAGATGTTTGTTCTGTGCCGGATTATTTGTCTAATCAGTCCATATTCCGCATACAAGCCTCATCTATCCGACTTACTTTCACGCTGCATGAGCTCACGACGTTCTTTGCTGTCGGCGCTACTAGTAGTTCGTTGCTGGTCACTGCGCAGGCGACGAGAATCTCTTTTACCCTCTACATTTTTGTGGAAAGCGGCCACTCTAACACTAAACTTATCAGAGAATAAGTTAGCACACTTCATCTTGGACGCCACAAACGTGAACAAGGGGTAGCAAAACCTGAGGACAGCATTTGGGCGCTCAACGACGATGGTCATCCACGGGCTCAACAACCCTTCTCTATACATGCCTAGGATACGCAACCGATGGCTCCTTTGGCGTACAGAAACTGTCACCGTGAACAGAAGCTGTCCAGCGCCCTCCTAGGCCATGCGGGCGGCGTCGCCCAGGCTATACGACAACGGGTGCGAAGGTGACGAAAGCGTTGTATTTCGTCCATTGACCGTATTTACTTTTGTGAGTACTCCTACGTGCCATCGATGCTCAATAGATCTCAAATGGTAGAAATTGACTTTCACCAGTACTTTTGTTTGGCGTCGTGTGGAACACTGGCAGTGCACTCAGTATATTTGTGAGTATCGGTTGTTCATTGCTATGAGTTCGGATGTCCTAACCATTTTGGGTGGCGTGTTGTTCTACGCGATAGTTGCTGTGCTATTTGTAGCGAACGAAAGCAGTGTCAGGTGCGTGGCCATGATATAAATCTGAGAGTGTACGAAGCTGGATTATTTCTACAATATACTCTCGTATCTCTGCTACTGCCACAACCAACTCACTGTTGACCCTTACTACTAGCTGCTTCTCATGTGTTTATTTCGCTCTCGATGGGAACGATCGGAAGATGCGAAATGGGATGGTTCAGGCTCAGGCAGGCCTGTGAGTACTCTGATCGCTGGTAGCTTCCTTCAATACATGATTTAATGTATCATTTTAGCTATACTTAGCTGAGCCAGAAGTTAGCATTGCTAGGTCTTCTCATCATCGAGCCCCGTATTGGTACTCTGATCAACCTGTCGGCTTCGACTCTGCTGTTCTCTGCGAGGTCCTCGAAAAGAACTGGGTAATTGTCCGCGTCAGGTACGACATGGAAAAGAGGAAAGTGAGTAATTTGAACGGCCACTATTTTCTCCAGCTGACGATGATCGAAGTTCACATATTCACTCATGACTTTCACTGAGAAGGGGTGGCCAGTATACATGAATGTACCTGAATACGCCATTCGATTACCAATCCCCTGACAGAATATTTTATCACTATTATCATCCGAATGATCAATAGGCTGACTTGTACTATATAATTCGTTGCGAATACAGTTGACTACGGAGTCTCTTGCAGTCTACCTATATGCGGCAAAGGCTCGAATGCCGGGACGTATATAGGGCCCTAATAAGAAACAGCTAATGACGGTTACTTGCGGTTCCGAGTCGTATTTATGAGCTACGAAAACGTGGTTGCTGCATTCTACTCACTTTCAATTTCCTATCTAGGCTGCCATGACACGAGGACATTACCGCGCAGGAAATTGCCGTGAACTTTATACACACACAAGCTGTAAAGTAGCATGCTTGTATTTGAACGTTATCCTCGACGAACTTCGTGTTCAGCCACATTCACCGGGAGGATGTCTCCACTTCAGCTTCGCAGTAATGTAAGCGAATTTTTTGTTTGCCAGCGTTACTCCGCATGACTGACTACACATGACCGCTCTGCAGCGCAACTTCCCCGTCTTCAGCGACTTACCAGGGGAACACAACGTTGATTTCACCTACTTCAATGAACTAGGGGGTATTCTACGTCCATCCCATCACTGGGTATTCCTCGGGGAGATTGTTGAGAATCAATCCATCGTGCGTCCGAGGTACATCATCAAAGATCGGAGCGGGGAGGAGGTTCCCATTGCATTCCACCACGAGCGATTTGACGTGTTCGAATACAATGTGAACCCTGCTACTTTTGCTCTGGGGCAGACTATCGCGGTCTTCTACGCAGAGACCCATCCTTTCATAGACATGACGTACGGTATACGCGTCAACAGTCTGGCTACGATAAAGGTGCGTCTGCCAATTTATGGATGTTTCTTGACATGACTCTCATATGCGTCCTGGGTCACGGTAGCTGATTCCCTGCCCGCTGAATATTCTTCTCTCTGCTAACCCGGAAGAAGTAGACGCACAGTACGTCTGTTCCCTCTGCCAAAAGAGTGGATCGGAAACTACTTTACAACGCTGCTCGAGGTGTAAGACCAGATATTGTAGCCAGGTATGTTATCACCGCCCTGAGTCGCGATTCCACTTGAGCGTTACGATACTCATCGTAATCCCACGCTTCACGTACAGAGATGTCAGCGTCAAGATTGGAAGACTCACAAATCTCAGTGTATTGCATTGGCGCAAGTGCGGTCGTGGAATACGAGGAACTGGAACCGATTCGTGCACTTCTGGGATGCGTTTTGAACTGCTACATACGATTCATATCTCATCTCCCACATAATGCGATACTAGTAGAACTACAGCCTACTAGCGTATCACCCACTCCGTCTCATGCTGCGAGTTGACGTTCTATTTGCAATTGACCATGCTAGAAGACGTCGGCCCTCTTATGAGTGCGTCAAATGTGAGAACCCAGTAATAGCTTGAATGCAAACCGTCTCGAACGAAGAAACAGCGCTTCAAAGATGCTTGACAGCTTTGAGTAGTTTCACTAGTAACGTTGCTCTTCCAAGGCTTCTCCCGTACATGCCCTCCCAAATCGCCCTAGGTTATCACTCGATTAGCGTATTGAGAAATTCACGATACGCTCGCTGATACACTCAAGCTTCATCGATCATCCTTGAGCTGAAGCTCCAGTAACTGAACCTTCCGCGCCACTAGAAAATCATTCATTGAAAACGTAAGGGAACGAGGTAATCACTTTCCGTATGCATCCTCATGGAAGGCCTTTTCGTAGGAGCAGTCAAATTCAAATCTGAAATCTAAGAAGCATCACAGTAATCTCAACGTTAACGACAAGGCACGATTGACAGCGAAATACAAATACGAACCTACCCCGTGTCCAGATACCCGATGCGAGCTGCAGGTACATAAATGGTGTGGGGTAGTGGTTATTCAGTGCTGCGATTACTGTGGCTGATCTCAGGGACGACATCCGGGGTAGCGCACAATATCAGCGTTGTGCTTCCCGGGACTCGAGCTGGCTTTGACTCTGGATTGAAATTGATTGTGGAACGGAAATGACGTTGGTCATTGATATTGCTGGCAAGGTGAAGTCCTCGAGGCGTCGACAGATCGAGGCAGAGTGGCCGAGGATAGCTGAAATTTGAAAGTACAATCAATCCCCGTGCTACGTCACAGAAATTATGGGGTATACTTACATAACTTGTACGGTGCTTCAAGTTTTATGAGGTCAGCACTATCATATAGAATGAACTGCACCCCCCCCCCTCTACCGAGATGGGAAACCAATGGCCCGTGTTTGTTGCATAATCTTGTCAATGATCCACTGCTAACACGATGTCAACGGTTCCGAGAAGTCGACATAGATATGATGAGAAAGATACACACGCATGCCGAAGGAGCTCGAAGAGGTGATATGACATGCCTCAGATAGACA
>JAXQIY010000049.1:0-13932 GCA_037041695.1 Irpex sp. PG99-01B2
CACGACCGACCATTACCCAACCACAGGACCGGGTCTCTGTGGCATCAACAGAACAACGCAGGCGTAGCGTTGATCTCGAAAGCGAAGGCTATTCCAGTAGCATGATGGCTACGGTGGATAGCGTGAACTCTTCGCGCCACTCCCACAGCGACATGTCACTGTCGCAAGCCCCACTTTCTCCCACTTCCACCGACGTAATTTATTCAGATCGGGTCTGAGCTGGTCTTAAGTATGTTCTTCTGTATTAAATATTCGCTGCTCACTTGCGTTTGCGGGCCTGAGAAGCATTCACACCTTGTACGACTTAATATCATCCACTGGACAGCTTGTATCAATCACGACTTTGTATCCATATTGTAGTTGTAAGATAGAGATGGGAACAAATGGCATATCATATATATCTGCATGCAGATAAGGATGGATCTAGGATACAGTGGGGACCAGAACAGGTCAACTATGGCTACAGAGTAAGAGTAGTGGGTAACAGTTCTGTCGGAACATTCGTGAATATATACATCGCACATCCTCAAGATAAAGCCGGATGGACGCGAGTATCAGAAAACGTATACGTGGCTCCCGTGAAAGCGAACAGCGAAGTTGAAAAGAACGGCGCGGAGCTGTGATAAATGAATCAGGAACAAAATGGTTATGACGAGGATCAATGAGCAGAAGAGATTAAACGGTTTGAGTCTCATGGACAACGGTCATGTATACCGCATCCCCGTAGCTTTCCTTCCTGCGAGCAGCAACGCCACGTTTTATGCTCAAGCTGAGATTGCGGGAGCTTAGCGATTCCTTACTAGAAACGCGTCGGGGGCCGCGTGGAATGGGGGAATATCTTTCAGCAGCGTCAGCCGTTGATATACCAGCATGTTGGAAGGGGGCAGGGGCGACCGGAGATCGAACACCATGCAGGAAAATGTCGGGATCAGGAGCATAACTGCTGGTATCGGTGATGGACGCAAGACTGCCTGTGAAAGATGACAGACTGGGTGGGCGTACATGGCGATGGGCAGATGGTGGGACTGAAGTGGAAGCATATTCGACTAAGCCTCCCGCAGTAGGAGACCTTTGCTGAGGAGAGATTGGGGACACAGGAATAGTGGAAGGAGGCAGTGGCCATGGAGACGATAAGATAGAATGTGCAGGAGAGACAGATGGCAGACTTGTTATTGCCAGGGGAGGAGTGGCTAGAAGTGTTGACCACCTGGGAGCGACCTGCGAGATGGGACCAGACGTTGGGGAGGACGACTGAGAATGAAGATGAACGGTATGCCGGCCGGTAGGTGATTTCAAGTATTCCAGAGTTGATGCCTTGAAAGTAGCATCACACTCAGACTCCGAGTCCGTGGGCGAGGTTGGCACCGCTGTAACGTCGCACACGAGTGGAGACAGCTTCGGCTTCGACCTGACAGACTCCCTTAGAGTGTCATCCCATGCAATACTTGAGAGGTGTACTGGTAGCGGAGCTGTCGGCGGCGCCAGGGTGAGTCGTTTCGAAATATCGTCGGAGGACTGGATGGATGTGTCTTTGTCTTCAGAGTGACGTAATACCGAAGAATGGAACCATTTCCTGGCGGAACGGAAGCCAGCAACAGCGCTGTCTTCCGTGCACAGCAGAAGACCCAGAGCAGCGATAAAACTGAAAACCAGCGTGGATGTGGGCATCAACCACCAGAATGTCTCGATTCTTGCAATCTGAAGGCTTTCCGATGAAACAACGAGGACATCAGAGAAGTCCGAGTGTACCTGGACCACTGATGTCCACCGCGGTATACCGTGCGCAGAAGAGACTGCAGCGTATATGTCGAATATTGAGGCGACGAGAATGAATAAGGACGTGAACACTGCTGTGACCAGTGGGCGGAGGAACGAGACCGTGATGAGTCGTGAGGAAAGGTCAGAGCGGTCAGACGCGAAACTGTTGCGACGCATGTGCCGCCACAATGCGAGTCCCGCGTACGCAATACAAATGACGCAGAGGAGAAGAGGCGGTAGCCAGACCAAGATTAAGGCAGGGGATGAAGTATGAATAGATGCAACGCAACCGAAGTCGTCAGTTAGAACGAAACGATGATCCTGGACGATAGTATCTGCAAAGCCCATTAGACGGGTGCAATATGAGAATTTGTAAACGTACGCAGCGCCATGTATATGATCGGTAAAAGCAGGCTCGACATGAGTTCGATAAGAACTCTATGTTGTCTCAGGCGCGTGTTGCGGGTGGACGAGAGATAGTGCAGGTGGACGCATATGCAACTACATGCAGCTGGCAAGGCGATTCGAGAGCCGAGAAGAAGCTTGGAACCTGCGAATATCATGAGAAAACACCCAGGGAGGGAAAATCAATAATTAGCTCACTTATATCGCACCAGACTTCGTGGTGAACGGTGTCGTTCGCGAACCAGATAATACTGTTCACTCCTTGAATCAAGTTCCCAGCCAGCAACCACGCGATTAATGATATAAGTGCGACGTTGCGTGATTTTGCATGTAGAAAGGCCAGTCCACCGAGCAATACTGTGCAAAGAAAGGATAGGATGGACAGCTCTGGTCGCATGGTCAGCCGTCAGGTCGATCCAGCGAGAGAACGGCCAGCGAGGTATGGATATAGCGAGGGGGTATACGAAGAGGATATGGTGAGCAAAGAACCCATCACTGACAATTATCAAAGAAATGAGAGAAATCCTGGGGTCGAGGATGAGTTTCAAAAGTACAAAAGGTTGCCAACTTGAAAACAATGCGTACTCACTAGAACATGTTCAAGAACGGAGAGCGCGTCATGCACCAACGCTCGAGCCCTCATACGGCAGGGGAGATAACAAATGGAAGACCAAACGAGGGATGCCTCGAGTTCGACCCAAAAGGGTAAGGCCTATGTTCCATCCAAATTAGGTACACTGTTGTTGTTTCGAGGAGAGGCTCACCTTTGCTCAACACTCCAAAGAGCGTATATATCCTCGAGAAACGAAACAGCTGGTAGTGCCTCCATTGTTGTGCACAACGCTTGATAAGAGAGCGATGCGACATGAGGCATCGCGAGCTCGGTCGCAATAGAACCTCGCGGGACTTTGCTATGTTTACGAGGAGCCACCGCAGCTTAGAGGGCTTACGCGCTACGGTAAAGCTCGCAGGCTGAAGCCCCTATGGCCTGGATACTTTGCCCGCGCAATGCCTAGCCATTCGGCTGGTGGGCCTGATTAACCACTGGCACAAAACCGAGTTCCAACATCATGATGTATGGTTTGAAAATGCGTCTACTGTAGTACGATGTTAGTACACACTTGATAATCGTCGAGAGATATGACTCAAAAGCATACATTATTGCCCGAAGACAAGCTGGGCCAGGTATATGACCATGGTGGACTAGGAACAAAACCTTGTCGGCAGCCTGGGGCCGGGAGGGCGAAAGCATGCGCATCAAACCCGCCATCAGCCGACTCTTCCGTGTGCCGATTATCTCCGAGAGCATGGTGGCGTTAGACGCTCACCTCTTCATCCTGACTGCCATTACCCGTTGAAGTAGCCACGCTGATAATTTATTATCGCGAACTGTTACTCCAGCGTATTGCTTAGGAGCCCAATGTTAAACCGCTAACAAAGGCTTGTGTCGGTTTCTCTCCATCTACGCTCGCTCAGGGCGTGCCATCCACGCTGACGATTTTTAGATCCAGAGCTTGAATGTGCAGTAGAACTCTCGTCCTTCTTGAGCCAAGAGCTTCGCATTTATATACATGCTTGCTGATCGTTCAATCAGACACTGAACCAACTTGAATGTTAACTAACTCACAATAGTCTTTTGTACAGGCTTTGATGCGACGATGCGATAGACAATAGGCCCTTCGCTTACATAAGCAACGCTAATTGTCTTTGACTGTTCTCTAGCTCGAGATGCACGCGACGTGCAGAGGCCCAAAGGCAGACATAATACTCGCCACTCCTCTCTGTTCGTTACGCACACTCTTTCACTCAAACACCCACCCTCTTCGTTTCGTACACGAGCCTATCATACGCCGCTGAGCCCAGAATCACGGTTTGACAAGTAGTGACAATGTTCCTCGTCTATCTGCTGTACTGTCTTACATGTGCCACTCGTTCGTGTTTCCATTCATTCTCCAATCCTTCCGCTGACTGGTTTCTTTATAGTATTCCAACTGGCTCAATGTCGACCATGGCTCATCTCATCTGTCGAGCTCCAGGCCTGTGGCACTGACCCTTCTTCGATGGCTGGACCCAGCGAGGTATATCCTCATGTGCGATTACTGTGCTCATCTTTCTCTGTCTGACGGATTTACAGTGCCTCTCAGTTTGCACGCCTGTCTCCCGAGCTCAAGAGGTATGTAGAACTAATATATTCATATCATCATCGCTGACTGAACTATCGTACCACAGCTATGTCACGGAGATCCATCTTGTACCTGCTCTATATCTCCACCCGCTGCGCTCGGCTCATGCCTTGAATGCCATATATCACGGCGAGACGGCCTTGAGTCGCAGTGGATCATGGCTACATCTAACGCACGCAAAAGTAGGTGGTGCCACTCGTCCAACGGATTCTATTCTGAGCGTACTCTCCCACCAGGCTACTCGCAGCTCTGCAGCGGCGTCGCTCCCAGCATTCTCCATCCCAATTACTCTCCATCCGCTCTTTCCTCCCTATCATCAACCCCTTCTGACGGCTACTCTACATCCTCCGAGGATACCACGACAACACTTTCTCGCAGAGAATCACTGCAGGACGACGACTACTGCATCTACGGGTTCCCCGTCATCCGATGGAGGTTTCCCGAGCCCTTTGAGCTTTCGCCCATCATCGACGATACTAACTTATTCATTATCTTCTTCTTTATTCTCTCTGTAATCGTTTGTGTCGTACAGAATAGGAAAACCTCGTCGTGACATTACGATTGAACTTGACGAAGAAGCCATTGTCCCGGCATTGCAATCGGCCGGTCACTTGTGTTATTATTCGCCGAACATGAAGATGGTAAAGGCCGTAATAGTGGATGATAAACCAGGTAGGCGGCAGAGAAGGCAAATGTGCTCCGAACTTCCCTGTACGCGTAAGGACTGCGAGGAATACAATCGTCCGTTGGGTGACCTTGGGTCACAGTGCAAATCGCGCCCTGTTACCGTGTTTCGTATGCCACGCTCGCGAACATAGCTCGCGTACATATATTGCTTCACTGGCACAGGACTGTGAGGACGGTGCGAGAGTGAAATGAGGGCCCCCAGTGGCAGGCCGCGGCCGACTTGCTGTTCCGCCTGCTAGGCGCCACCCGCTGTTCAAATTTGTGACCTTGACTTCGACCTTGAACGAAGTAAACGATGCGTATCATCGTAAGTCCACCTATTCTAGAGGACTATGTCGCGTTAATGTTCTATTTATACACATTGATAGGAACTGTGCTCCCCTCATTGAGACCAGCGTCGGTGACGAGCAGTGACTCATAAGCCCAATCATGGCCAACCCGCCATTCGGCCTTGAGGTACCATGTCTGCAGAGCTGCACAGGTTGGTCGCAAATACAGCGAGCTATCTGTATACGTACCAATTCGCAGCGGTACTGCTGTAGTATGCGCCTCGATCGTTGGCCATGGGCCGCTGGTCGACGCCATATGCATGACGGAACGAACCTCTTGCTCCGAGAGCAAGCCTAGGATATGACCCCAGATACCAGGCGAGTACTACAGCCATATAGTTGTCTATTATCTCACCAAAACGACTTGTGGTGCGTTTTAGTCAGCTCCTACCGCCATTGCGAAATCTGCCTCAGTCATTATCGGAGCAACCTACCCGGTCCACTTCAGGGCGCTGGAAGTCAATTGCGCCTCAGAGCTTCAGCATAGTTGAGGTAACGGCCATATTCATGTGACATTGCACCTATTTTCACTTGGAGCTCGCAATTTTCGCGTTGTATCTATCCAATACGAAAATTCGTAGTTAAGGATAACCGAAGGTACGGGAAAGTTATGACATCCATCTCCTGCTACTGATTTCAAAAAAAACCTCAGGGATTGAATCATCACATGGATGATACCTACCATATTCTCGGTGTCATCGATGCTTCAGATGAAGGTATACAGGGATTTCCCCTTGATTCGTCGGAACAGGCTCGGGGACTCGGACCTGCTCATCCAGCTCGAGAGTATCTTCTCCCAAGGAGCGGTCGTTAGCAATGCATGGATCACTTGTCGTGATGAATATCTTGCGACTTGCTTGTCCAGATCATGGACCCCACTGGCACCTGAGCTCTCCGAGTAAATGGGGGCGAAAATTGACAGCTCCGCACAGAGTACGAGGTTGGTACGATAAGATCGAAATGATACTTATGACGTCTGGATCTGTACTCGGATCCCGTGTTTCAGTGACTTCATATATGGTTCTATCTGTCCTTGTCCCTTCGTTGACTGATGGATATTCCGATGGATAATGTTTTGCGACAGGCCTCGGTTCAGAAACCGGTCTAAAGTGTGCAGACTCGTGTAGTGATCGTTTGCGAAGAATCACGTTGAATGGCTCCCTGATGTGTCCTGCAATGAATGATACCTTTCATCGGTAATAGCGACCTATGCTCTTACCCGAATATCTGGGAACATTGTTTGTGATCCTGACCATCGGCATATTGAATTCACAAGTGCTCAGGTTGTCGATAGGGATGGACATGCCACCGGGGCAGACAATTGTTCAGAGCTGGAGCGAGGCGGACAGAGTAGAAGAAAGGCAGGCTACGCATCAAGCGTTGCAAAACATAGATAATAGTACTATACGTCGAAGCGAAGACAAATGCTATAGTACACATAAGAAGAGGTGTCACGAATGTGGGGGTCTAAGCGAAACAATGTGGATGTGAATGAAACGGAGATCATGTAGTAGCGTGAAGGGTCATTAGGGGTCATCATATGTGAGCTTTCTCGGGAAAACTGATCAGAGTGGATGTGGACGAGGGAGACGGTAGACATGTGAGCGTTTCCGAAGTAGAGACAGCGTCGGAGTCGTATATGGATCCATCCAAGGAACTATCCTTCGCTTGATCGGCCACGATGCTCGTGATAGACAACGAGAACGACGTTACGCGGGCGCGAGGTCGGCGCGCCAGGATCGAGCGACGCTCATAGCGCTTTGTATACAAAGGCAACCTACAGCGGATGTTAGTAAGTTATCGCTTAAGCATCGGTGAGATTCACGTACTGCACAGTTCTGCGTCGAAGATGAAGGAACGACGCGACAGCTTCCACGGCTTGCCGGTAGTGCTTTCGTGCTTCCTCCGCAAAGCCAAAGAACATGAAGAACAAGAGGGCGCAGACAATGGGGAGCCACCGACTCAACTCGATTGCCGTCTCCATAAGGTGATCCGCTCGCCATAGAAGGGAAGGGTAGCGATCGACTTTCGAGTAGCCATAGTGTGTATCCGACCAGCTTATCCAGGGTCGCACCGCGTGAGTTGTCAGATTGAGGTACATGCCGTACGACGCTACCGGGACAGTGCAAAGCATTTCCATGAGAGCTATCGCCATCAACCGAAGGTACCGCTGAGCTGTGAGTGATGCCGTGGAGGAAAGGAACTCTGACAGCTGCGCGCGTCTGCGAATCAAACCTGAAAGAATACAGACTGAAAGAATCGTCAGAGAGATAGTAAAGATATTGAGGGAGATAGCTCACTGCTATAGACGATCGACACGAGACCTATAACGATCGGCCATGTGATGGATAGGGGATAGGCTACAGCTGTATTGTACGTGTAGGGCCAACAGCCGACTTCTTCATAGATATCATAGCGATGCCCTTTCATGATGTTCAGACGATTGCTCTAGTATGGTACGAGGATCATAACTCACCAGATACGATATACTCTGGACGTTCGGCGTTAGAATTCGACAAGCGACTGGACTCTGAGCCAACACTCACGCATTGCTATTTGCAGGATGGGAAGTCCTACACCAATCAAAAGATCTATTATAGCCTCCTGAAGATACGTTTAGAGCAAGTATAAACAGTGAAGATGAGTCATAGTTACCTTCTTCCGCGACGCACTACTCGAATTCAGAGTTTGAGCAGAGATGATTTTGTGCAGCCGTCGCAAAATGCACAAAGACGATGCCGGCAAAGCAACTGCGCTCGCTACGACGATCCTGGATGCTACTCTGTAGTGTCAGTACGAACTATGCAGAGAAGATAGCAGCTACGCACAAATGTCACACCAAGTCGGCAAGCGGTTTATGGCATCCGAGCTCCATATCGCAGAGTTTATACCAAGATTCAAGCAAGCCAAAGAGCACCATATCATATACATGCACGTTCCGGTGTTCCAAGCTTGAAGGTGCCACGGCAGCGGTATAAGAACGAGGATTGACGATAGAATGGCAACGGCTGGAAAGACACTCGTAGAATATGACATGGGGAGACTGTGAGTAGAGACTGGAGACTCGACAGCGCAGAGGAAAGCATATGAAGGAGGACTGGCATTTCTTTCTTTACAATGGGCATTGTACCGCAAACCGGTATGCGCCGTCAAAAGTGAATGAACAAAGGACGAGTTCAGTCGCGTGGCGTGAGTCGATAATGAAGCTTTGATCTCGTGAGCGCGTTAGCTTACATAACCGGGTATGCCCTAATCGAGTCTATTCCGGGGTCCCGCATTGCATCAAAATTACTAATACCAAGATTTCCCGGGTTATCATATTCATTATGAGAATATTCCTCTGCCACTCACCGTACCGTACCACAGGGTGAGTGTTTCGGGAGCAGAACACAGGTATGTCCGTGTTGTTCGCCCCTAGAGCCGTCCAAATGTATATAAGGCGAGACTCTAGCAATGCCAGACCCTCACGGTCATTCTGCCCCACGCTTCCCGCCAACGCACAGACCATACCCAATCGCTCATCGCATTCCAAGCCACTACCCCACGCAGCTTAAGTAGCAGCCATCGCCGTAGGTCCTTTGCTGTCTTTCGCCTATCCATGTGCTAACGTTCCTCACGCAATTAGTGCACAGTTATCGTTGCCATGGACGCCTTGAACCCCATCCAGACCACTGCCGCGACCGCCATCGCTGCAGATCAAGGCCAAATGGGTCCCCGTGAAGCACAGGATCCATGCGTAGCGCCATCCCAAGACCCATTGTTGTACGAAGACGATGGGCGGCCTGCCCGGGACTTCATTCCATGCAACTACGAGCACGATGGTGGAAGCTCTTCCAAGTTCTTCTGCGTCATTGCCTAAGACACCAGTCTGCATAACGTAGGTTGCGCTCCGTCCGCTTATCGACTCTGATGGCACACTAACGTTCTCTCAGATATCTCGCTTCTATTTCTTTTGTGCTCATTCGTTTGCGTCAAGACTTGAAGAACACCGTGCTATCATTATAGTTAACTATGTAACATATGCAGAGTGCTCAATAGCTTTAGCCTCTGTCATCTCCAACTACCGCTGTTCTCCGTCCCTAACACTCCTTATTTTCGCTCCATCCTTCTACTTCTGTCATGCTTCTCCCTTCCCCTCCCCCATCATGACCGTGTTTTCTCTCTTGTATAGTCTCGTACCAGTATTTACTACGTGCTTGTGTACTATTATCTCCCCATCACAGTATCCGGAGTGCCACTCAGCATGAGTCAGCTTCGAGTTTTATCGCTGCCCATAAGCCGTTCTCTCTGCAGAACAGTTATCATGCGCGAGTCTGGACCCTATTTCATGGACCGGAGCGCCGGTGTCTCAGGTCTTTCAGGGTGCTCGTGGGACCTCAATGGGACCTCCGGCTTAAATCCTAACTCCTCGTCTGTAATGAAGCCATCGACGCCCCCATAGCTGGAGATAGATATGTCTGCAGTGACCCCAAGACTCATGAAGTTGTGTGTCTAGTAGTTCTCTCAGATGCTGTCCTTCTCCCGTACAACCCATGGACTTCATCGGGGCCGAGAACATCATTCACGAGATTAACTCGTCAGATTGACCGCGGCGTGGCGGAAGCATCGGGCGATCCTCCAACTCTTTGAGACGCTTTAGCGCTCAAAACGCGTCGTGTCGACCACGCGCGCTTGCCATCTCTGACACGACGACAACTGTCGTAAATCTCAAGTCCTCAGGAGAGTGGAACAGCTGAGAGCTTGTCCTATCAAAGAGGTTAGTATGGATTTTTCATACCTGATAGGACCTATTCGACCGACTGACGCGAATTTAGGGTGTTTTTCTTGAGTACTACTTACGCCAATCTCTGCAATGCCAGGAACAAGCATTCATCCCTCGAGGCCCCGGCCGCACTGCTTCCGATGTAACCGAGTACAACAAGTCTAGACTGTAATCCACATGCTCACATGCTTGCTGTGCGGGGCTATCCATCATGTTTCGGCCTCTGTGTGGCCAGTGGCCACGAATGGCTGCTGCGCCTCGAGTGCACGCTAACTGCTGCTTGTTAGCGAGAGGAGTACCCAAAAGGGAGTGTAGAATCTGCTTACTGAGGAACTAGGCTTGGAAGGTGCGTAATTGTTTCGAGCATCAATTTAGGGCCTAACTAACGCTCGACGTACTAGTACTTCATCGGTCATGCTGGGTGTTTCTCCTGGGAGGAGGACCAGTGTCTTGTTGCGGCCGACAACAGGTATCTGGGGTCTAGCCCAGCTATAGCGTGCACTCGTATTTGGAAGAAGTTCCGTTCCGCGTGAGTCTTACTCTGGTACTTGTCATGCCGCTGATGAGCCGTTCCAGCGGACCAAGACAAATATCCACACGGGCAAGAATTTATCGGGTAAATCATTTTCTATAGGACTCCCTGCACAGCGCAGAGCAAAACGCCACCAAAACAACAAAATTCTCCCCTCCCTCAAACCAATGAGGAGCACCGCTCTCGTATCGCGCCGTTCGGTTTGACGGGAAGTATAGTCGTCGTTATCCTGAACTTTATCGCGCTCAATTTCTCAGCAGGAGTATTTCATCTCTTCAATTCGCAATCAATATTCAGGAGAGGCGTAAACTGATGTGCTGATCATGATCAACTCCAAATTAGTTCCCGTGATTTTTTGCCCACCATACCAGCGATCGCCACCAGCGCCACATGCAACGTCCCTGGTGACCTTGTATTTGGATTTCGCGCGATGCGCTCGGTGTGTTCCAAGACTTCGGAGCAATCACCACTCACACTCGGGAACACCGATGATTTCGCCATTTTTTCTGACAGATAGGCAGCAAATACAAGGGTACTTGTCGATGTTGGATTCCTTGTGGAATGAGACAATCTGATTCGACTCTGGCTGCTCCAGAACATTTCGCATACAGTGCGAACCGCCAACACCCGACCTCCCTCGGGAGCGCTCAGAATTCGACCTGGGGCTCGGGCCTTTGAGATTTAGGAAGGAAGTAATCAATCTAAGCGTAATTCTGCATTTTCGGTTTTTGGGCGTCTAGTCTCAATTTTGAGATCCACTTTTATAGTTAGCGCATGGTATTTTGAGTGCATTATCTAGACTATTACTCTCAGAAATTATTATCAATACTATCCAAGGCTTTGCGTACAAGGTTCCGGTATTGAGAGACCATCTACGGTGTCCACGTTTATCGGTTCTTGTACATATAAGGAAGTTGACATAATACATCAGTTGATACGCGCCCAGTATAACGCGCGCTAAAGCAAAAGTCTCAATTTCGGACAACAAAAAAATTAAACGGTGGAATTAGAAGAAAGTAATGAGATGGTCGTGTAGATACGTTCAATCCAAGTCGATTGCACGCATTTCTGATGTTTTCCCACGAATTGTTGAATGCCAATAATAAGTGCAAGAAATGGGGCGCCAAGAGGTCGGTTTTGACCGGTTCGCACTGTATCAAAAGGGTGCACCCGTCCCTTGACTGTTGCTCAGCGTGCGTTCCCATTCTATTTTGATAGATATCAGTCATTTGCTATCACACTTTCAACTTGAAGTACGTCAATTTGTTACGCCTTGCGATGGTAATACATGCTGACGCTGTATCCCTTGACAGTTCTCTCCTGACGTTGGCTACATAGCCACACTTCGTGTATACCCTCGCTGCAGAGTGCAGTGTCAGATGCGTTCTCGTCGCCTTTGCTTAAGCATCCAATGCGCAAACGGATGATATGTCATAATGCGAGTTTATCGTTCAATCGTTATACACGCTTGAGAAAGTAGGAGTGAGGTTGAGACTTGGACTTAGTAACTACCAACAGCCCAAACGAAGCCATATAATACTACTCAGCGTTCCAGCCTCTGTTGGACGAAGAGCAACTTGAAGACATGAAGAAAGCGAACATAACAACAAACACGACGATGACGACGGAAACAAAATCGGCAACGATAAGGAAAACGACAACAAAAGAACACGACGAGGAAAACGAGGACGACGACTAAGACGACAACAGCAACGAAGACGACGAATAAGACACCAATAATAGCGAAGACCACGAATAAGACGCCAATAACAGCGAAGACGACAACGACAACGAAGATAAGTTACGCGCGACTACACTCCAGAAACTTCTGGGTAAAGTGGAAGGAAAGAGTATTGACTGGAAGGAGAAGAAAAGTCATGGTCCCCACAGAAGATGTTGGCCTAGCGCATCCATCGTTAGGTTATGAATGCAGATAGATAACGAAAGGCTTTGCTCACCATAGAGGAGTGATAGGCCGTGTAGACCTCATGCGATAACGCAGAAGAATACTGCTCCGCCGCTATTCTGCCCGCTCTGCGAGTGCTCGTAGTCGAAAGGAACGGTAGTACTCTGGCCGCCAACATCCACTTGCGCGTTTGCAGTTCCTCCAGTGGAGATGTTAAGGCATTGCATCATCGTCTGTCGAGCGAGTATCTCCCGTACACTGAGGCTCTCATCGATTGTGAGAGGTTGAGAAGCGCTGCTAGAGTTGGTGTACGCGTCCATTGCTGAGTGATGTGTGTAGGGTTGATGAGTGGTGACTCGGAGGACTGGTGAAGGGCTCGGGGGTGAAGGGCCGGGGAAGACTAGAGGGGACCATGTCGTGGCTTAGAGGGCCTTATATACCCGCGGAGTAAGGGGTTTGATCACAATTATGTTCCTGGCGAGTTCGTCGCTGTAAGTGCATCGCATGATCCGGACTCTTGGTTTCGGGGTGAACCCGCCAGCCGCCAGCGTTATCATAGGCCTAAGTCCGCTCGGCAGGGCTGTTCATGCGGTCCAGATAGGTGTGAGGTGGAGAAATTTTTTGCTGTTAAATTCTCTCCTTAGGTCACTGTCTAGACCAGATGAGCAGAGCAATTGGGGTGAGAATGACTTCGGGACATCAGGTTCGTTCGGAGTACCGTCTGGATGCAGGGGTATGGATAAACCGACCCACGGCGTGTTGTGTTTGAGAGTAAAACCCTAGAAAATGTGCTCAGATGTTGACTGCACCAGTTACAGAGAGCGACAACATACACGCTACTGCCTGAGTATGTCCAAATTGTGTCGAAGACGTTTCTAGTTTTCATATAGTTCGAACTCGAGACTTTCGCGCGCGTGCGTTGGATTCGTAACTCCTCCTTACTACCCCCAACTTGAGACACTTAAACATGCATAAATCTTTTCATACTTAAAGCTTAAAGTCCTGATACTGCTGTCGAGTTCACAATAGTGAATGTTCTTCTCTCTTCGAATTGTAGCATAGGGACGGATGACGTCACTAAGATTAACTCGCCAGATTGACTGTGGCGGAAGCATCGGGTGAGATGGTCATTTAGCGCCAGCACAGAAGCGCTTCAACATGCGCGCTTGCTAGCTCTCTTCCAACTCTCAACGCGACATGGGTACAACATTCTCAAATCCCCAAGGCAAGAGCGCAAGCAGAAGCTTGACGAACGCAATAACTTTGGGCGGTAGGTATACTTCACCTGACATCAAGTATTTGATCGACTGACGCGAATTTAGGGGTCATTTTAGAACATGTCAGTTTCTCCGAAGTTGGCAGGAACAACC
>JAXQIY010000050.1:0-14170 GCA_037041695.1 Irpex sp. PG99-01B2
TCCTCTTTACCAAAGACGTTCAACAACAGATCTCCTCCTTCACTCGTCTCCGCCTGATTACCCCATTGGCCGATCGAGTTCTGGGGTGGGCACGGTTCTTTCCCGCATCGCAATCTCGCGTTGTTCCAGCCTGCTGGCGTCTCACCGTCTCTTGCCCGCCGTCTTCTCTTCATCTTGCCATGTACAGATTCTAATCCCACGCCCGTATGTCTCCCTCCTTTGCTCGATAGCCTCACTACTCATCCGGAGGAGGGCCGAGGCTCGGCTTATGCGGTCCATAC
The DNA here is from genome assembly GCA_037041695.1 of Irpex sp. PG99-01B2. Taxonomy (NCBI): domain Eukaryota; kingdom Fungi; phylum Basidiomycota; class Agaricomycetes; order Polyporales; family Irpicaceae; genus Irpex; species Irpex sp. PG99-01B2. The sequence goes on from JAXQIY010000050.1 coordinate 282, forward strand.
TCAACCACCCTGAACATGGCATTCAAATGATACTTGCTGTCCTACCTTTCATGATGCTCTCCGGTCCCTCCGTTGTGGCTTGTGCAACGTCAGATTTGACTTGACTGCCAATGTCGACGTCTGTCTTTGACCTTTTCACGCACCGCGAGTTCCGCCCGAGGCTAACTATAGTAAGTACGTGGCTCGAACGCATCCGAAATGCTACAGTAGACATAATTGACCGGTGTTATTCGCCGGAGAATGCTCCTGAGATCTAGGATGTCAGGTCTCTGCCATGCAAAGCTCTCAATCTCCTTCCACAACATTGCTCGTGCCTCGCTCTGTCTGCATAACTTGAATTATCCGCTTTTGCGGACTTGAGATGGTCAGTGGCTTAGGCGACATTTCTGGAAACTACACCACTCATCAGTCTCACTAACTACGTCTAGCAGTCCTGTTCGGATAAGGTCCCGACAAATGAATTCTGCGATTTATTCTTTCTCGCAAGACTCGCGTGGCCTCCGTCCTGGATTCGCTATACACAAATTGTCGACCGCATCCGCAACTGATCATGACAATATGAAGTTCTGGATCCCGTCGAAGGATAATTGCTCCCTTCCCCCGCGACCCTGATGATAATGTATCCATCCCTGAGCCCAAATCGGCGAGGATGATCTCCAGGAATCTCGGACTTTCCTTTTGCTCTTTTTCGCCTCGCCGCCTTTTGCTGTCACTGGACTGCCGACGATTACATGTTGCGACTGCCTGTGATCACGATGGTCGCTGTGTTTATCGCCCTTAGCCGATGGAGTACACTCAATTCAGTGCATCCACATTTACTGCAACGTACAAACTCCTGAACCCCGAGTCAAGCGGGTCCAGCATAAGGCTGGGCCTTACCGTGATCACTTATCCATGGATATCGATGGACGATGGACGTGTTGAGGTTGAGGTTATTCATGGCCCTTCAAGTTTGCAGTCATATTGCTAATACTATGAGCCTACCTTTGTCAGTAAAGTACTGGACTCCGGTACAAGGTAGTCTTGCAGCACCCCGTGTCACTTTGCGTAAGCATAACGCACTGAATAGTCAACGGAATCAGATGAGCCTCGTTGAGCACTCTCCTCTCCGTGCTTTATCAGGTAGGTTGCTCACTGACATCCCTGTCACTATTACTCATTCGTTTTGTGACCTTCTAAACATTTTATTCACCGGACGAACTCCACCATAGATCATCCTTTTCTTGAGGGTGTTGATGGGCTTACCTCGAACTCAAGCTCATGCAGCAGGTTGTTAAGGGCACGCACATCTACTGTACCCTGACCGTCCTATCACCTACAAGCGAGCCTCTAGAAAGGATGAGAAGAGAGACGCAAAAATTCGTTCACATAGCACCTGGCGATAGCGACTACAGCTCCACTATTTGCTGTCACATTTGCTCATCGTGTCGGGTCGCGCCGTCCACCACGATCGTGTGCTGGTGGCCACGGGTAGTCACATGCCCTTCTGCTCTCTAGAACCCCTTACCTGAGTTATAGTACGTGTGTTTTTATCCATTACAATCGCTATTGCCTCCGCTTATTCAAATGCTACGGTCTAAGTAACAAATTTTGGTTCTAATGACGACTACAGCGACTAGACTAGTTGAAAAGTTATCTAGAAATTAGGAACGAGGCTGCCTCGCTGTGCATGCTCATCGCTACTACTACATACTACGATATATACTCAGGCTAGTAAGTGACTACTGGCGGTGTGGAAAGCTAAATCTTATTCAAATTGCCTATAGGTTGGGCGGTGTACTTGACAACGGTTCGCACGTAGGTTTTTTCTGTCGGATGACAGTCATTAATTTCTTATTCTCAGGCGTATCTACGGATTGAGGCTGTACATCTATGTAGTACGGCACTCTCGTTCGCGATCTCGGTCCGCTGCACACCAATCGTAATCGCAGGGAAAATACCAATAGCAATTCCAATTACCCTACCGAATGCGTTTTTCCGTTCGAGGCAAGGATTCAAGTACGCGTGCGCAGTCAACGAGGCCACCCCAGCCCGCGAAATTGGTAATGAATCGCCCGTTTATCCATCCAATGTCCACCAAGCATGACCTACGACTTAGACCTCAGCACGACTCTATTCGACTTCGAATTACCGCACACGCGGTGGTACGACGGTCGACTCGACGCGGCTGTATGAATGCTGCTTATCGCTATAGGTCAACCAAGGCAGTTACATCCGTCTATCTCATCCAATCCCCGTCTCTTACGCCCTCGAGCAAAAACGCTAAACAGGGCCATGATACTGGTATTGGTACCACCATGCTAGATGTTCATTTCATTTCGCTTCCTTCCGTACCGCCGCGTCTCCAACCCGAGACTGGAGCGCCAGCCACTAAATTGAAACACTTACATCTCATTTGGCACCCGCTATAGCAGGTAAGTGGATGTGTACTTGCTTTCCTTATTCTATCTGCCAAACCCTGTCAATCATGCTTACGCTGATATGCGCACTTATCCAGCCGGCCGCAATCATGCATGTCACAATGCTTCTCAGGCAGCGGCGGCTGTCGGTCTGCACAAATTACAGCGCCAACCCTTTCTGATACATACAACTAGGCCAGTGGCGTGACTCCGCGGCACTCCGTGTTGAATGCCGAGTAGGCCCTTGATCTTTGGTACAATCTGTATACGGCTCTCCAATTATAGATGATAAGAGCCTGAGCATCGTATGTGGCTCGCACATGTCTTGTTCACTCCACTCCCGGCGGAACAAAAGATGCCAGACAATGTGACGGATTCGAATAGGTTGGATTGGACACGTACGGACTCGGATTCCCAAGGTTGCATGTTGGCTATGGATGGACAACAGCGAACACCAGACATCGCAGCGAACCGATCAGAAAGATTTGCAGAACCTGCAATGTTCCCCCTTTCTCCTCTTTCGGACTCTACTGGCAAGCTGAGCTTCTCCCTCTTCTCCGTCTCGCAGACGTGTTGGTAGCCCTAATTTAACTTGCACTCACGGGGAGGAAGCCACTACGTGCGTATCACATACCTCAACTACGGTTCTTACAATGACTATGTTACACTCTCCTTTGACCTGCGTGTGTTCAGGCCATTCCGGCGCGACACTGTACACAACTATCGTCACAGCAAACCACTTTGCACCTCTGACCCCAGCGGCACCAGACATAGGACTTCGGGGTACTGTCCATTATGCTGGGACTGCTCATACAAAAACGAGAGTAAGGTTGATGTTACGGTAAGCATGGCTGTCAAAGGTATTGAATGGATGAACACATGAATACATGAAATTACATGAATGGACGAATGGAGTGTCACCACATGTGAACCTTGTTTGTAATGAGCCTTCTCCTACCGAACCTTAACGTGACCTGGACCGCAGCTGAAGAGTCCAAGTCTGGATTCCAGAGAATATCTGTTTTCTCGAGGCGGAAGAGTGAATCCGTCACGCATACAATTGGGCGGAGGGGGGTTCCCGGTTTAGATTGGTGATGGATAGCGATTCTGCGTGTTATCTGACCTGGGGAGTAAAATGTGAACTGAGTAGAGTGGCGTATGTTTATTGTGATGGTGGAACATTGAATGCTAGAGTGAGGCTCTCAGTGGCGCTGAACGCAGTATGTGATAAGTGAGACGAACACACGTTTGGGGACCAGGATTCATGGTTTTACTCTTGTACGGTATAGCCTGAGTCCTTCTTTGATTAGTGATATGAACCCGCAAAGTTGCGAACACAGAGTCCAGAGGGCTCCTGGCTATGCTTGTTCATGTATCAAAATGGCATCAAGGGCATACCCCAAACTTCCGAGCTCAGCGACTTGAGATTGAAACTTGGAATCAATGGCAATACCACGATGGACGTGCAGCATGAGGTATAGTGATGTCCGCTCTTGTACAAGGTTTCCGAGTATGTACAGCGCCGCGTATACGACTGCGAGCGGATACGAGTTTGATATCTCCGAACACTGTTCAGGTTATAGCTCTAGCTGGCCGTGAGCGCATCTATCAGACGACAATTCCCGATGCTAGAAAGTTATAGTCACGGGCGTCGCAGTCAAGTTGATCATCAACGTTAAATTAACATAAAGATTTTACACGCACATGAATATACTGCGAACCTTATGCGCGCAGGCCAGACGGAGAGATGAGTTCAGGTTCGTTAGAGTGGCATTCATTTCATCGTAAGAAGCACTAGCCACTGCATTCACATCCCCCCGGCGGCCGCTCAAGAGCATCGTAAAGCCACAGGTGGACACAAGGATAAGTGCTTCTTCCGAGGATTTGGCATGGCTGCGCATGTAGCTGTTGCGTATCGCACGAGGGATGTTGTGAGCCAATCCTCGGTAAGCATGGACATAAAACGAATGGTCGATCTGTACTGGGAGGGAGGCGGGCGGCGGGATCGCTCTAGATGAAGTGATGCACGTGCATATGACATGTCCGGGTAAACCCATGGCTACAGGATAAGAAACAAATGTCCACGGATAGTTCGGAGGTATGCTCACCTCGTTTTCGGTAACGACGTCAAGATTGAAGTTACTCCATCGTATGCAACATACGATACATGGCCTCAAGTCAGTCGCTCCAGTACTAGAAATCCACGAACTTAACGATTAGCAACAACTGTATGGCATGTGTAGTCTTTTGGGATCACGAGGGTATCAGAGCCATGTTGATGCGACGGCCTTATCGGTGTATCCGTATGTATTGTGTCGTACCCTGACGCGGCTGTATCTTGTGACGAAGATCGTGGTCTTCGTGAACTTGCATCGTACTTCCGAGCGGCAGCGACCGAGACGTACACTGAATACGTTGACATGAGCGTAAATCTAGGGCGTGAGGAGATATATGTGTTAAATGCAAGCGTGAGAGGGGGAAGTACGTGAGAAGAAAACGAAGGCAGTGATGCGCACCGGAAGATGCACGTAGCTACGTGAGAGGGGCCCGACGTTACGTGCGTGCGAGAATGAATCCAAGACGAGTGCACTTCGCATGACGGAGTCCAGCCTCCAATCTCGGAAGTACCATCCGAATGGGTTTACGGATGCACTTCCGTCTCCAATGCTTCTAAGAATGGCGGTGAGAGTCGGCCACGGATGATATCAAGACTTACGAAGGTAGATACAGTACGAACGCATTCTAGTGCGGTTGATTACTCTTTTGGAATTTCGGCCTTCCAGGCGGGGTACGCGAATGAATTTGTTCGTGAGAGCGACGCATATGAAGACCGTACACGTATGAATACTGACGGGTTAAATTGCCAGCAATCTATATCGTCCAATCAAACGTCAGTTTTCGGGTTTTACCCCATGAGGGGGCGGTTTGACATTGTATGATGAACGTACGCTTACCTGGCAATTGTGTTGAACTTCGAGTGTAAAGGTTTCCGTTGCAGTCTGTGGGTATGAATGTGATGACGTCGGCCACAGAGAGACATTCTACGTTTTCGGCTCCAGAAGATAGGATATATGCTGCGGTTGATGGTCTGTGTCTATCTTCGCGCTACTTTGCATATTCGAAAAAACCTTAATCTTGGGCGGGCTCATGTACCTTTGTTCTTGAAAACATCGGGGACACTTTGAAAGGAAAATTAACACGAAGAAAGCGTGAAACGAATACATGGCCGACCCTGCACGACCGTCACACCTAAAACGCAATATTAAGTTGCAAGCGTTGCATCATAAACCTCAGGTCACGTACCCGTATCTTTTCTCAACACACTCTTCGTCCAATACTCTTTGTCCAATAAGCCTACCCGCGAAACGTTAGACATTCTTAGCACGCACATCATACATGCAACACCATCAAACCTACTCTTCGTCGTCATTGCCTGACAGGCCTCTTCAGATGGAGAATCGACAGCTCTGTGTTCGGTGTTGCGGCGGTGGACCTGGTATTCCCCATTCGTCACCCCACTACTCCGAAGCAACCCGTTCCAGCATGGCAGTCCCAGAACATTGCAATTGTGCGCGGTACATTACACTGCTGTATGCGTCCGCAGTGGTGAATCTGATATGGACGGTGTATAGTCCTCCCGGAGGTGTTGAGTCATGGTTCTTCTGATCGGTGCATTCCGGGAATTTCCCACACACTCTCTGTCACAGTCACGCCTCACACAGTTTGCCGCGGCCTGTCAAAGAAGCAAAGAAGCAGTAAAGCGGCAACCGCGGCATACATCATGAAAGTCACGCACCCCACCGACGAAGGCCACCCCCGCACAGCGGACCCAAATCACGGTGCAAAGAGCTTAGCAATGGCGTGTATCATGGAGCTCGCTTGTTCTGGCTTAGTTTATTGCTCCCTGGCTATACTGAATGCCCAGTCAGAGGGAGGATATCAGCTTCAAGAGGGCCTTCGATTGGAATTGTTCTGGTCCGTGGCTTTCAAGTTGTGCCCCGGATGCATCTCGACGACGAGTGGGCGGGCGCTGTCTGCGTCATACGATGAGATCGACGTCGCTGCTCTCGGGGTCCCTCCTCTCCCTCGTCACAGTCACTCGGCGCCACACATCTCTTGTCCCACTGATCGAGCGACAACCTCGGAAGCATATTCGTGGTGTCACACAAAACGTACGATGAGATTGGCTCGTACAGCTCTGTGCCACGCTACGTCTTAACCCCGCTCTTCGGAAGTATACTCACTCGACCGTCGGTGAGCAGGAAGTTGGAAGTGTTGCAGCGTTTGCAAGTCGTATAGAAACCTCGAAATTGATCGTGCGGTTGTCAGTCGTAAATGATATCAGTCCACAAACAACTTTTCGTCGTTACCCGTATTTTATATTTGGCTGTTGAATATGTACTTTCGGGTGTAGCGAATATGCAATGGGACCCTTGCTTTGCCAGAGGACCAGAGCAACCCTAGGCAACTGCGCAAACGAGATACGGCGAAAGAAATGGAGAGCCCATTTCCCTCTTTTTCTCTGAATAGCAACTCGGCTGTCGAAACTGGGTCGTAATCGCCAACAGGGCGCGATGTTGTGATGGTTTTTTGTTGATCCCATGGCTCACTTACGGCGCGCAGCGCATGGTCCATCCATGTATACGTTTGCTCGTGATTTAGCGACTGAAGTAAGATCCTGATGGATGTCCATATGCATGGAGAATCTGTAAATTCCGCCGCCATAGCCACTCAGTCCGACTGCACGTCCGGATCCTCACTAAGTCTCACTCTAGGCCAGCTCAATATACATGTATATGGTACAATAAACACATCCACAGCTGGAGATCTAGAAGCGTGCGACAAAGTTCGCGCGCGAAGACAAAGATGTTTATAGTCGATCTACATCGCGTTCGAGGGATTTGAGCTAAATGGCGAAGTGGGGGGCGATCATGAAGCACTTTATGATGGCGAAGACACCACCACGAACGCGACCCTTGTGCCACAAAGTCCAGCTTCTTGCTTCCTGCCCCTCTGCTTCTTCCTCGATGCGTCGAGCCTAGGCACCGTCCTTCGGAGAAGTCAGCCTTTTCATTTTGATTTAGACTGCACACGTACGTTACTGTACGTTGTGCCATGGGAAGGGTCGATGTCATGGTACTGGTGGTTCACAGCGGGGAGTGAGCTTAGCGGAGCTTACAGAGGGCCATATACTTATACGGACTAGCACACAACGTTACGATATACGTTGCCTGTGGCAAAGAATGTTGCATCGAGATGCAGAGAGCCTGACTCATTCAGAGAGAAACGGAGATCTGGGACTGCACTTTGTTCAAAGAGTTTGTGTGGCAGTAGCCGCGCAAAGGGAGAATTCCGTAAAACTCGGAAAACGGATACGCTCACATGTTCGGTTCCAATTGATGGGGCACAAGTATCGATATCAAGTATTTGCCGCTATGACGTTCTTCTCAGCGTGGATGCATGTAGAAAAGAAGCCTCTGCTTTGTTACAGCGATATAGAGCTTCTGATCTGTCTGTCTATCTGGCTTTTTCGCCGGCGTCGCGCTCGTTCGTCGCCTTAAGCTTTGGTCTCGGTTATTTGCGACGCTATCGATATTGTACGCCGTACACAATTAGTAGTCTTGTTGATAAATAGCTTGGGAATACGCGATTGCGAACATGTGCGAGCGATGCGTGACAATTCAACGTTTCACACCATACCGTTGGTATAAATATTCCAAGCCTCAGTAAAACTTGGAGAGACACTGCGCCAGCTATCATATCGAAGTAAAACTGTATATCGCCAGCGTGGGTAAAGTAACGACCGTGAGTAATCAGTGTTGGTAATCGAGAATATATAGTGTGTATGTACGTAGTGTGAGCAGCTGCAGAGAAAATATGGAGGGTTCAAGAGAGTGTTCGATGGACAGAGGCAGAAAGAAAGAGCTTAAGTATGATGGCTAGAGATAGAGGCAATGATGATGCTACAGTGGGCGAGAGGGATGGGTAGGGATGTGATGATAGTAATCAAGAAAGATAACGAGTGTGTGGTTGTAAATGTGTGGGGAGAAGCGAGATTCAGGCGTTTCGTTGGAGGGGGAGGGTTTAAAAGGAGCCAAGTCCTACCTACGCTGCGCCGGGTGTATATATTCGTCCTCTATAAACAGACGATACGACCGCGTCACAGGCAGGCAGAGTGGTCTGTTGAACTGGGTAGTGAGTGGTGAAGAGAGAACTGCAAAAAAGCAGGAATAGGGAGTGTGGAGAGGAAATGCATGAAGATATTGAAGGAAACATGTAAACGCAGAAGAGAAGAGGATAACGAGGGCGAGGACAATGCGGGGTTGATGATTAAGATATATTACAGCTTGTTGAAGTTTGATTTATAGACGCGTCCCACTGGACAGGGAAAGAGAAACAACGAACTCGAACGCACGAAGAGCAGATGAAAGTGGAAAGCGAGCAAAAGGATGAAAAAGGTAAGAAGACTTGTGACACAATCCGGTGAATAGAACCAGTCAAGAGAGGGATAACCACAGAACCTTCCAAAAACACCGCAACAATAACCGAGATAACTGAGATCCAGCAATCGAAGAATGAGAAACCAAAGGAAGGAATAAAGACATCGTTCCCAGGGGTATGAGCATGAATCCGAAAGATTGCAAGAGAGGGAAGGAACGTGGGGTGAACATTCCCCTTTCAAAGGTAGGGTTATGTCTCCCCATCATAGAGCAACGTGATACTTGAGAATTGACCAAACAGGTCAACGTCCTGTGGAGGTGGTTCCATACCATCGTCTACACCACCGAGCCCAGGTGTACCAGGGATATTGTGACCTGCAACAGCCTTGATCTGGGCATGTGGAGGGCCGGGGGATGGCGGCATGGCCTGTTGTTTCTCGAGGTGAAGCGAGTTTGACTCGCGCATCTGGCGGAAGTTGACGGCATCGACGCCATTCGAAGCCGTCGGTACAATCTATAAATACAACTGGTTAGCATGACGATCTTCCGACAGGAATGCAGAAGTGCGGAGATAATAGCAGGACCAGACCTCAAGCGAAGACATAAGAACAGACATAAAGCACGAGTCCGTGTGTTGGCCGTGCAGCAGACCTTAACTTTACATCGCACGGAATACGCCGGTCACAAAGGCTTCGATCCCGACGTCAGCCTCATAGGGCTTCCAACAGCTCCGCGCGCTGAGAAAGGGACTGTCTCCGCTCAAATTCCCATAGCTGGCTCAGGGCTGCCACAGCGGGGACTCGAGCTGCATGGGTAGACACACATCACCCCTGATCGAAGCAAGAAGTAACGGAGAGGGATGCAAAAGTACGCCACAAAGGCATCGCCGGTGACTCAAATGCTCGAAGCCGACTGAATGGGAGTCCGTGGCGTGCAGATGCGGGTGGCGATAAGCATTGTGAAGAAGCAGTGTTCGTTGGACATAGGAGAAGAAGTAGAGAGAACGGGAGAGATGAGCAAAGGCAAAAAACGCACCGGTGGTTGGGTGTTGCGTAGGAGTCCCCAGTTGATCTTGGCAAACCACTTGTGCTGCTTTACCTCAGAAGCACCACTCTTGCTCCCCAGGCGGGTCGTCTCACGTTTGTCCAAGAGTCGGAGTACGATATCCTTGCACGCGCTAAATATACATAGCGTCGTTAGCCAGACATATTTTTACGTCTCCCTCGTCAATGCACGAATGAACGTGCTCGGAGGCAATTAATAATCGATGAGAACTCACCTCGAGACTTTAGGCGTCTCCCGAAAGTGTACAGGGAGGTTCATGATGTTATGGAAAGTGCCGTTACGCTCCACACCCTTGAACGGCGTGGTTGCATACTAATGAACAGAGAGAACAAGAACCATCAGAATCTACGGATGATTGCGCCGACCGATGAATGAAAGAGTTGCGCGCTCGCAATGCGGAGGGTGTACAAAGACTACCCTCGGCCAGCAACCGACCGTGCACATGGTGCGGGTAAATCTGGATGGGTGTGGGAGGGGGGACGTAAAAACAAGAGTACGTACAATCATCTCGTAGATGAGGATTCCTAGTGTCCACCAGTCCACTGCAGAGGTGTGTCCGGATGTCTGGATAACTTCAGGTGCAATATACTCTGTTTGCACATACGGGTCAGAAATGTCACTGAGCTTGTGACTCGATCGATCGCACCTTCTGTTCCCACAAAGGAATTTGTTCTGAAGTCGGCCGTACAAGAGCGCGTATCAATTAATGGTACCTGTATACCACCAAAAACACATGATTAATGTCGTTAGGATGAGATCGTACACATAGCAAATGCACTGACCCCATTCTCTTCTTGATGTATCATCGCAGGCTTTCCACCTCGCTCGCTAGACTGCTTTGCGAGATCGAAATCGGATAACATGATGTGGCCAGATTGATGTAATAGGATATCTGGGTTGTGTTGTGAAGGTGGTCAGAGGGTATCCTACGGGAGCGGATGCATCACAGACTGCAAACTCACTTTCGGGCTTCAGGTCGCGATATATGAACCCCATTAGGTGCAGGTATTCCAGTGCTGCTGTGACCTCTGCAGCATAGAAGCGTGCACCATCTTCAGAAAGACACTTGCCAGGTCTTGACTGTAGCGCGCGGAAGAATTCGCCACCCATACAATACTCCATACAGAAGTAGAGATACTGGTCGGATTGGAAGGAGTGGTGGAGCGTGACTATGAAAGGATGATTTGCGGTGGCCAGAATCTCTTGCTCTGTTAGGGCACGCTTGATTTTCTTGCGCTCTATCATTTCTTTCTTTGACAAAACTACGGTGAAGCCAGTTAAACAACGGGCTTCCCGAGCGCAGTGTCCTAAGCTCACCTTTCATGGCAAACAGTTTTCCACTTTTCTTCTCCCGGACCAGGTACACCTTACCAACGTCACCACGACCGAGCATCTTGATCTTCTGGAAGCTGCTTGGACCGACTTCGACCTATAACGGCATTCAGTTACATGCAGTGATGTTTATCAATGAAAATGCCACTCACCTGTCGCACTTTTATGGAATGACTGGAGTACGTCCGCCTAAAAGCAATCTTCCCGGGGCCTTCATGTGCTGAGTTGGTGCTCGTGACACGGTCCTTCGTCTTTGGTGCTGGGCCGCTGTTCATCCGAAGCGGTCTGGGACGTCCACGTGATGAAGTTGAAGACACCGTATCCAAGGAACTGTCGCTTTGAGGGACAGCAGGTGCCACTTCAGCAGGTGCAAGCAAACCGTTCTTCGTAGTTGTGGTATTCGCCGAACGCGAGCCTAACGAGAACAGGCCCTTCGCGTTCGGCGCTGATGCCACTCGACGAATAAACCGTGTTGCGTTGGCACCAATTGCTTTAGGGGACAGGGGGCTTGCACGAGACGCAGAAGGTGGTGAGGGCGGCGAGAAAGACATCTGCGACGCGTTTGCCGTGTGTGGTACGCGAGACTTGCCTGACCGCGATTTCTCTGCCTTGATGGTTCCACGCAGCTTGCCATCCTCCTCCCCCTCTTTGATCGTGTCAATACCCTCTCCTGGATGTTGTGAGAAATATGACGGGGTACTGGGAGTTCGGAGAGAGGAGTTCTTGGACGGTCGGCTGTTTGAGTCGGTCGACAGCGATGAGTGGTATGACGACCGCTGGTCACCCAATGGCGCAGCAGCAGGGGTAAGCGTATGGCTTGGTGTTAATGGAGTGAGAGTCGCGGAGGTATGCTCAGAGTGGTAGATGTTGGTGTCGAGAGTGAGGGTGGAGCCGTTTGCCAGCTTCCTGGATGAATAGTTGCCCAACTTCAGGAGTGACTTCCAACCCGACGAGCTCGGTCCTGGCGACGGAGGTGTGTGCAATGGCGACGCAGCCGCCAGCTGGGTATGTGAATGATTGTGGTCGCCGTGGCCATTGGTTTGCATCTGGGACACAGGCATAGTGGTGGTGGTGGTGGCCGTGGGTGGATACCGAGGGATTATGAGAAGCTACTAAGAACGGGGAGAAGTAGAAGACTGAAGATGGAAGGAATGTACTTTTCGTTGTCGATGTGCCCGCTCGTTGGAGACGAGGCGATGAGAGAGCAAGACCCGACGTTGTTGGTGGGGGCGGGAACGAGGTTGAGAATGTCTGGGACCCCTGCTGAATCTAGCCCACACAAAATACCATCAGACCCTAATTAGCTCCGTCAGCGCCCCAGGGGGCGGGACCCTCCCGTTTTAGTAAGTGCTGTCGGGGGTATCCCGCTTTCCCCGATCCACATGTCTCTGTTCCGCACTCTCTCTACATCTTGTTGAATCCCGCCTATTCCAGCTTCTTTCCTCTTTGCAGACTATTGTAGCGAGAAGTACTTTGCACTACCACAGGTCTAGAGCCGTCTATCACTCTCACACGCTATCTAGCGCCTGGAAGACGGTGAAGCGCTTCGGAAGTGTAAACCACATAAGCTACTGTTTACAGATCTAGAGTACTACTTATAACTAACTGCTTCGAGTTTTTGGACATCTTTGCTCTTATGACGGAACGTATAGTGCCGATTCGAACGGGATTGAACGCAAAACATCCGTGCTCCTCCAAACGCTAGTCCAGATCTTGCGCGACTCGAACCCTGTTTCATTGTGGTTCATTACTATAGTGAAGATCTCTCAATTGATGGTCTCCAGTGGATAGGAAGAGCATTTTGTCGGATATTGGATTAGCAGACAAGGCATTAACCAGTAGATTTGACACACCAGTGCTTGAAAGGCTCAAGGTAGGTACTGTTACCCCCTGGAGTATTACATCCTGAAAACGGACGTGGACAACTCGGCGAAGACAAGAATCACGGTGTCGTGCGAATTAAGTGGCTTAACGAACTAGAAGAGATGCCAGAAGGCGAAGCCAGAGTGAATGATCCAATATAACGGGGTAGCGTGACATGGCGACGTTAAGCTGAAGCCTGAGAGGACACAACTTTCAAGTTCCCAGTTGGCTGGCGGCATCGATAATTTCCAGCAAAGAACTAGCACGGGCTAGAACGGTGAACTTCCGCCTGCAATATTGTAATACTGTTACGTTAGATACTATACAAGAACAATGGATCTACTGTAGACACCATGAGAATGCTCTCTCAGCTGACCAGCATCGATTGAGTAAGGTCCATGTTGAAGCTGGGTATGATATAGAAGACTTGTGCTAGATGCAGGGATAAGTAGGAGCAAGTATACGATGGTTGCAAGTAGCGATGTATCAGTAGGCCGTAGGAAGATACCCATTCGTCTGATACGAGTTTGACACAGCTTGTTGTTGGTATGCCGTCTGCTGGTATCCCGACGACTGAGGTCGTTGTTGTTGTTGTTGCTGCTGCTGCTGGTAGGATGTGGGTGCGTAAGCGGTCGGCTGGTACGCTGTTGGAACATATGCTGAGGCTCGTGATGGTGCTGGTGCAGTATAGGTCTGCTGATATGTCGTATGTGGTCTTTCATAGCTTTGGGCGTGATTCTGTGATGACTGGGACGCCACGCTGTGCACGGAGGGTGCGGGAGAGCGCATG
>JAXQIY010000051.1:0-22137 GCA_037041695.1 Irpex sp. PG99-01B2
TTATATAACACAGAGCAAGCAGTATACTTCTGATAATGAATGTTCTTGAAGTATTTGGGGATGAGATCGTACGCTTTTTGCCTTGTCATATACATTTACTGCCCATTCACCTCGTCTTAGCCGTTTCTGGTTGCTTTGTTTGCTGTAGAGCCTTTCTTTGACATGTCAGTTTCCTCCCATCGCCAATGACCATGATGCCAACCTCATGAAATACTTCCCAGCATACCACCCATGATCGTCTGCCGCTTCATCCTTAACCTGCGGCAGGTCAAGCTCGCTGGTGATTCCTGGGTCTCAGGCAACCAATCTCACAGCCTCCGGTTCGTTGGAAATATGGGCGAGTCCTTGCGATTCGGTGAAGACGAAGAGGAAGACGATGAGCTCGAAGGAGATAATCACCATAACGTTGTTGGTCACGAAGATTCGTCTGAACTCGTCGCTGAAGCTAGCACCTCGGACGAGGCTAACGAGGGTGAGGTTGGGACTTCCGGGAGTCATTTGGACTTTAGCATTGAAGAGGTGAGATTTTATTCTCGATGGCCATCTATTCGCCCCTCTATATTCTCTCAACCGTGCTCTGGCGTATGCTCACTTCATGCCACCTTAGGTCCCTGCACACTACAACGTGTGACCACAAGACCTCAAATCAGACTTGACTTTGTCGACGGACCATAGCGCTAGCCATACGAGATCTAGAGCTAATAGACGGACAATCGAACAATGTTAGTGCTTGTCACCGATACGCGTTGTTATACCGCGCCCCTCCCCTTCCCCTGGTCTGGATCTCCCTCGTTCGTGTTACGGACTGCCCTCCGATTTTTATGGTCGTGTTTGTATTTATGGCTTTCTCGTTCTAGATAGTGCTCACTAGTTGCGGCTGCCCGGATTGTAGCTTATGTTGTCTTCCTTCTTCCGAACATTACTGCGAGTCTTACATTCAGTCCGCTGGGATCTTCTCAACGTTGAAGGGCGATAGTGACTCTATAGACGTACAGGTTTCGCCTTACGCAGAGCTGTCAAGCATATGAGCGAGTCCGCTACTAAGTCTTTGCTGGATTCAAGGAGGAGTTAGTCTCTACTACGAGTAGGACTCGGCACGTCTCACGTTGCACTCTTATTGATGTTTAGATCCTCTGCCAGAGGGAAAACTTCCTAGGTCGCTGTCGCACCCCAGCTGGCTGGCTAGACTCATGTCGAATTTGACGTGTATGTATGCCGGGGTTAGGCCAGTGAAGTACTGTCAACGAGCTCAAATGCGCCAACACAGCGTGGAGAGGGCTTCAGCCATGATATAGGTTCACTTAGTTGCGGAAGGCGGCTCGGAAGAGCAGAGTGAACATTCTCCAAGACTGTAGGGGGAATAACGCATACAACTACAATTGCTAGTGAGACTGTCAGGATACACAATGAGTAGAACTTTACCAAAATACATCACATTCAGCTCGTATCCATCTCCTCCCCACCAACCGGCGTAACCTCCTCCTCATCCACAACCCACCTTCTCACCTTCTCCTCCTTAAACGCGGTTGTGCCCCTCCCACACACGTATTATCCCTTTCTCCACCCGCTCGTTCGCCTTGGCGAAACTCTCAGCATCTCCGTGCTGGTGGCTGTGATCACGCAGGTGTCGACGTTCGAACCAGACCTGAGGTCATTGATGATACCTGCGTAGATTGCTGGAGAGACGAGTTGGTGGGCTTCCAGCCTCTCTTGGCTGGCGGATTGAAGCTGTGGTCTAACGGTATAATATATGTACCTCCAAATTGGGTATTCATAGACTCGAAGACGGCCATTGCGGCGAGTGAACCGGAATCCATCGTCGCATGCGCAGCTTTCCTGTTGAACCGTGCGGGTGGATGAACGAGAGTTGGAATGTAGTGACGTCTACGCCACCGAGGATCAGTGCAGCACCAATGTGTCCTGGTATCTGGAAGCGTGATAAGAGTAGGATCAATGCATATGATGGATGTATGCACACACCGAAAGGGTATCAGTTTTAACGTGGTAATCGCTGTGATCACTCTAGGCTTTCTGCCGGCTGTGAGTGCATGCATTCTGATGTTGAGTGGGTAGTTCGGGACATGCACCACAGCAACGCATGTTGTTGAATATGAATCGAATCTGGAAGTACATAAGCCACAGGAGTACGTGAACAGAAGATATGGGGGGGCGCACCTTTTCACAGCTCTCATTAGCTACGATAGACCCTTCCTTCGCATGCGTATCTGCACACAGTGTGTATGCTCTTGAATATACATTGGACGATGGTTTTATCCGTGCTCGTAGCTCGAGGTAGCGGCACGCTGTGGTCTGGGAGAAGTTAGTTCCTGTCATTATCCGTTGTTAAATGTCGAGATGAGCCCTATGATCCTAATCACTCACCTATACGTGCTCCGAACAACGAGACTAGCAGAGCTGTGGACTAAAGCAGCAACCCATGGTGCTCAATGAGTGCGTCGAGACCTTAGCGTGACTTGGAGGACGTGTCCATTCCAACGGCTTTACCGGCGTCACCAGCTGGTTACAAGTACGAGTGATAAGTCAGATGTAGATTGAAGCAAAGCAATGTACATACCCTTGGTGACCATAAAGAACGTCTTAGAGCAGCCGTGCGAGTGGCTTATAATGGCGGTCGACGTCGAGGTGGTCGTCGTGGGCGATCCCATCAAGGCAGAGATAGCAGTAGGCGCCCTCCCCAGAACTCGACCATCAACTGCAATATTGCAATGAGACTGAGCTCACAATGACTCTGACCGTTAGAACCTGGCTGCTCGTGCGATGAATGACCACGATGATAACGAGGAGAAGCGATGTTTTAGGATGAGAGCGCTGCGGTACGTAGCGCATCATTTTATCTACGGTGCGTCGTTTTGAGTCTCGTATCGCCACAGCAGGTCATTCATGGTCCACCCGACATGGTATGTTCACTGGGAGGGCCCGGGGTATTTTCTTTTTTCACGAGAATGTTGGATAATTGGAATTGGACAGATGCGAGGAGTTATACGTATAGTAGGTAGAAGCACGCCTCAATGTCTGTGTGGAGCTGCCTGAAGATCGGCTTACGGTGCGTGCCACATTGTACGCTTAGCCTATCTATGCTTATTTCTTGGTTAGCTTACACGGTGGTATGTCTAATCTTGAGGCTATGATGACCACTTCATTCAGGCCCGGGCATTCCTCACGCGGTTCAACTTCAAGTCATGGTCATTTTCTTCTGCGTACCATAACCTCCCACTTGTCGAATCCAGTCCCATCACTCCGGTCGTTCAGATGCTTCTCACAGCATACGTGCTTTGACGAACAGCCCTTTGACTACGATAATACGCTTATCACCTACCGATCTCTTTTACAAGATGGCGACGTCAATGTCTGTTATGCCCGAAGTCCCCTGAAGTCCCCCCGCCCATCTCAGATGTGCTTTCTCGGTCCTCAACTGAGACTAACATCACGACCCCTCGGTCTGAAGGATATACTGGTCGCTCGCAGAATAACACCTTCGCGGGCTCCTACAGCTCTTACGATAGGAGTCCATCTCAATTGCCTTCGCGGAGTGAACTCTACGGTAACTTGAACTTGAATGCATAGTACGTCAACTACAAAATCATCGCAGATGCGTTACTAGTACTACCAGCTGATCTCCTGTCTTCTTTCTCTAATTTTATTCAGCTCCTCTTTCCCAAAGACTCAAGTTATCATTGCATAATGCATCAAGCCCATCGAGACGCCGCGGCGGTATCCTCGCGATTCCGTTCACTCTGATCTTTCCCTCTCTTTTATTACTGCTCCGAGGTTGGACTTCGAAGTTGTCTCGACCTGGAAGTTGCGGTTCTTACGCGTCGTCTGACTCGGACAGATCCATGGTGATACAGAAACCGCTGCCCATCGACAACTTCGGAAGCCCTATATGTTCAATCTCGTCGTCGACCGGCTATCCCAGCAACTTCTTCGCATCAAGTTTGGGTGAGTCGACCGAGCTCACTGTCGCTGTTCATAACAACGCGAGATGGGTGAGATGGAGGACGAAGAACGCGGGCGACCGAGAGCGACGAGGATCTTGTTCTGACGGATTTGGGGCACTGCAGGTAAGTTTATGCCTTTACATTCTGGATTGCTGCTAGCGATGATCTGCATCATATCGCTGTAGATAGCTGAGAGATCGCGTAGTCTTGCACACCATCCTAAATCAAGCCGTAGCGTTCTGGATGTTGCTCTGAAGACTGAAGAGGCCGTGGAACTGTATTCGTTTCATTCTCTCTTAGCGTATCCGCTTTGGATCGCATTAGGGAGTCATGACTACTTCCGGTAGAAGTACTTATGCTTAGCTAGAACTGGAGCAGCCGCGCGGTACGTAACCTTTCAGATGGAAATGTATATGCTCTACAGACTCAGCTACCGTCATCTGAATCAGTGGAGCGACAACTAGCCGCAAAGCCTGCTTGACAGGCGATGCTCTCATCCTCTCGATATGCTTGGCCACTCGTTGTGCGCTCCATAGTAGGCTACCAATTTCTGAAGCCTGTAAGAAACTTGAAGTACGACCGGAACACGTACTACTTCTCAGCCTTACTGGCTTTCGATGTACGTACAACTTGACTACAGATACTACTCACTTGGAAAGATCTACAAAAATGCGAACGGGGGATGTCGGTGTTCACGCACTCAGAGGAACAGGATCAGGTCACCAAACCACTGCTAGAAGCATCAATTTGTTTACGTCGCTAACTATCGGTCTACAAAGTTACTGCATATTATCGTTCTAGTTCTAGATCTCGCTTCCTGAAGAGCATTTACGACGACCATCTGAATACGATGCGTATCAACATCTTCATCTGAAAGAAGGTTAGTGAAAGTGAATTAGATTGTTTGTCGCTATACTCATCAAGTGAACAGCTACACCAGGCAGTATCGTCTCAGTTGACTCACCGATAGATAGTGCTGCCTCTTCCAACAGAGAGATGCATATCTTCGTAGCATACAATTCCAATACTGGGGATCCAAGGATTTAGGATATAAGCTACAGGGTGATATTCATTGTGAACCATATTCTGATTTGCTCCCTCTTCTCAGGCTGCGCTGACGTTACATATTGCTAGATAAAAGCAATGTCTTCAGTTATAGAGCTACAAGAAGAGTGCGTCGCCTTGGCGAAGGAGCCCGTAAATTATACATTGACAAGTAACGTGTAGGGTTGTAGCCGATTATATCACCACGTCCTCTAGTGGTAAGTCGCACCTTGACTCTCTAAGACCACTTCATATGGTTCTTCATGCAGTTTTATTTCTTTACGAGAGCGCAATCACTCTCTGCGAGGAAGTAGACGTTATATGGCGCCGAAGGTGGACTGCGATGACCTGGATATATGCACTCACACGATACAGTACTGTTGCGCTCAATATTATCACCTTTGCTCCGTTCCCGAACATCAAGGTGTGACATCCGCAAAGAGTCCCGTCCCGATATTCGAGTTCATCTTTGACTATTGCAGAGGTACATGTGATACGCTCAATATCCCGAAACCGAGTTCCTGAAGACTGTTACAGCTGTAAAGCCGACATCTACATGCAGAATGCTCTGACCCTGATACAGTTCCCATGCTTTGCGCGTAAGTTACTGGACAATGTGTGGATGTAAAATAAGACACTGACTTGTTATTCGGAAATAGTGTTCTCTGCATTTCGAGTTCATGCACTATCGGATGGCAGACATATCATGGCAGGACTGGTCTTTCTACTGAACCTGGTGCCTTTCGCTGCAAACATGGTGAGTGCTTCTAGGATCACGAGGTCTAGATATTTGTATGACTATTGACAAACGAGCAGTTCATCTCTGTCACAGAAAGAGTTATTGTGGATTCGGAGCTCTGCACAGCAATTACGTCGGGATCTGCAGGTCTGAATTTATTGTGCGTATGCAGCTACATACTAATCAATGTTGCATCAACCAAGGCCATCCTTATGTAGCTTTAGGTACACTATCCTCAAGCTACTGTCCTAAGTTGACTCCTGAGCAGTGTCATTGATATCGCGGATATCCGTGATTATTGGTGATATACTCGTCCTGGGTGTCACCTGGATGAAGACGGCCCAGTCATACAGTGAAGCGTGGCGGCTCAAAATGAAGGCTCCCCTTTCCGTGATGCTTATTCGTGACGGTACGTTAGTTTAGCTGAGGTAATTGTCGTTATCAGTCTACCACTTAGTTACTGATCATGATGTTCCCACAGGGACAATATATTTTGCGTACGTTGTATCTGTCTACTCATTCATACTTCTTGTCATATAACACTTAGTACGTAGCGTACTGCTAGTGATAAATGTGCTTCAAGTCTTTGGGGAAAATATTGTACGTTTTCCTCTTCGTCCTATGCGCTTACTGCTAATTTACCTCTTCTTAGCCGATTTTGTTAAGCTTGGAAGCTATCCAGCCCTTCTTTGAAACGTCGGTTTGATTTTCCATCGCCGACGACCATAATGCCAACCTCATACAAAATTTTGCAGTATACCCTCCATCATCGTCTGCCGCTTTATCCTCAACCTGCGGCAGGTCAAGTTCGCTGATGATTCCTGGGTCTCCGGCAACCAGTCTCACAGCCTCCGGTTTGTGGGCAACATGGGCGAGTCATTACAATTCGGAGAAGACGAGGAAGGAGACGATGAGCTCGAAGAAGATGGGGGCCATAACACCGTTGGCCACGAAGACTCGTCTGAGCTCGCTATTGAAGCTGGCACTTCGGACGAGGTTAACGAGGATCAAGCTCGGGGCCACTCGGACTTTGGTATCGAAGAGGTGAGATCTTATTCTCAACTTCTATCCTTCCGCATCATGAAGGCTACGTCCTTCCCAATGGTCCTCTTGGGTATACTCATTCCGTGTTGATTTAGGTCCCTGCGCACTACGATGCGTGATCTCAAGGTCTCGAATCCGATCTTGTCAACGGACCACAACTATACGAGAATAGATAGGCGGGCAGTCGAACAACGCCGGTGCTGGCCGCTGGCGTGTGTTATCATACCCTTCCCCTCCCCTGAAGGCTGAGTCCCCTGATCCCAAACTCACTTGTTTGTGTTACGGATAGAAATCCAGATATTTATTGTCATGCGTATTTATCGTCTCGTTGTCGCCAATGCTCGTGGACTGCGGTCGTTCGAAACGCAACTTTTGTTTTCTCTCTCTCGCAACGTCTTCAACTTGAATGCCACACCGCACTTATATCATCTGTGAGGCGTGTATCAAACCTACTGGTCACCAGGACGTCCAGGATGAAATTATGCATATGCTCTCCAATGCCCACTTGCTACGTATGTGCATTTGTATGTCACACTCTCGATTGACTCTGCGAGGACACTCAGAGTGAAAAGTATCCGACTCTGAATCTGCTACGCTCCCAAACATGCACAACTCTATGCGAGAACTTGTCAGCATAACATGGGGGCTCAGTGTTCAACGGTCAGAGAGCTCCCATACGTATTTGATGAGCATAAGAGGCGAACGACAATATCGAGAATACTTATTAATATCTGGAATGTGAATTTGGAGGTCACAAAGCAGGACGGGGGTGCAGAGGACGGCGTACTCCAGTGCCCTTGGTCAAAGGCGGCGTTGACCTTCTCAACGAAAGAAATCGAACCCGTGTCATCATCCTAGTGAGGTGCTCAAACATGATGTACAACTTGACGTAGCACGGGCCAGGACGAAAGGGTGAATTAAACTTGTGATGCCGGCAGGACTGGAAGTCCGCCCGCACGTCGTCTACAGTATGAGATCGGAGCACCACAGAGGAGGGAGACAGGGAATGCGATGAGTGAAATTTTGGACAGTTGCGGACCAGGAGCATAGAAGTCCCAGGGAGCATCGCCGAGGTAAAACTGAGTGTGGCCATAGGCACGCAGAATTGGGAAAGCGAAACGAATAAAACTACAATTGATAGCGTCAGATTACACCGATGAGGAAGACCGTACCGATATATGCGACGTTCAGCTCGTATCCATCTCCTCCCCACCAACTGGTGTAATCTCCTCATCCACAACCCACCGCTTCACCTTCTCCTCCTTAAACGCCGTCGTCCCCCTCCTAAACACATACCGCTTCTCCTGCTCCACCTGCTCGTTCAGCTTGATGAAGTTCTGAGCATCTCCATGCCCGTCGCGGTGATCACGCAGGCGTCGACGTTGGAGCCGGAGCCGAGGTCGTTGGAGATACCCGTGGAGATGGCTTGGGTGACGACCTGGATGGATACTTCTGTCTATTATTTCAGAGCGCGTTGGGTCAGCAGGGTGTACGGTCTAGAAAGGGATGCGAAACGTACCTAGAGGTTGAATGGAGGTCAGTGAACCGGAACCATCGTCACGCACAGCAGCTTTTCTGTTCAACCGTGCGGGTAGACGGTGACTAGTTGGGGGCCGGTAGTATCCACACCACTGAGTATGAGTGCGGCGCCGATGTGTCCTTAGTATCTGAGCACCCTAATAGATGGTTAGAATGTATACTAGTGAATGTAGTGACCGTGTATACGTACCAGGAGAGTATTTGCACCAAGACCGTAACAACGCTTGGCTTCCTTCCAGTCGTGGGTGCATGCATCTCGAGTTTTCAGGCGATCACAGCGTTTTGGGGGGTTTGAGCTGCGTTACCTGCTACACGGCAACGTATGTTGTCTAAAATGGCCATGGAGTGAATATAGAAGTTTATGAGCCACAAGCATACGTGAATAGTGGAAGTCGGGGCGCACCTTTTCACAGTTCTTGTCAGTAACGATAGAACTCTTTGCCGCACGTGTATCGGCATCCAGTACGTGCCCGCTCTTGAACATATATCGGACAATGGTTCTACTCATAGCTTCAGGTAGTAACACGCTGCGCTTCGAGAGACATTGGTTCCTATCATCGTCCGCCGTTAGCCTCAAGCTGTCTATTCATGATATGAGCTACTCACGTATATGTGCTTAGAATTCATGACTCGACAAGTTGTAGACTAGAGCGACAAACCCTGGTGCCCGATTAATGCGTCGGCAAGACCTTAGTTCAGGCTTGAAGCTTGAGGACTGTAACATTCCGAGTCGAAGAACTTTAGCGTTGTTACTAGTAAGTCCGATGTAGTGTGAAGCAGAGAAATAAACGTACCCTTTGCGTTCCATAACGTACTACAGATTACCAGTGCCAATACGTAGTGTCAGTACGTAGTTTGTGCGGGCTGTCGACGTCGAGGTGGTCATCGTCACGGTGGTCGTCGAGATAACCGTGCGAGTCTTGGTTGATCCCATCAACATTCGGATCGTCCTCGGGACAATGAGCCTGCTCTCTGCCGCAGTGTGAACTCGACCTCGTCCACGTCCACGATCCCAAGCTGCACAACAATTCGAGACTATAGTTGGAATATAATAGTGGTGCACGAAAATACCAAGGTACGTAGCTTCAATACCTACTTTGTGTACGCTCTTTCTCATATCTACTACGGGCTTCCAGTGGTGTCTCATAGCTCGTGTTTAGTGCGAGAATATTGTCTCTGAAATCACAGGAAGGCCCCATTGGCTCGTATCCCGTATAATTGACATGCGTTACCGGTAAATAGGTCCCTTGTACCTGCCGTCGAGCACGTATGAGAATATGAGAAAGTCATAAGTACGTTTTTGTGACAAAGCGTTTCCTACTCGCTTCTCGTGACACTGGAGCAGTCCCGCATGATCCTACTCAGAGGTGATTTTATCCTAATCACGGCTGTGAGGTACTCACTAGTACTCACTGACAGCCCAACATCAAAAAGTGAGCTATCCCACCACGGTTGGCGCACCTTCTCCGTCTCCGGTCCCTCTACGCCTGTATTCTCATATTGTGCGTGCAGCAGCTCTCTCGTACGTGGTAAGTTTTACTATAATCCCACAGCTTACCGATTTCGAGGGAACTCCAGCTACGACATCATGGATAGACGATTGATTACTAGCGACTGACGTTCTCTTCTCAGCAACGGAAGGCGGATTCAGAGATGACTACCGCGTTGGACGTAGTAATGTAGCGGTCAGTTTTTACCTGCGATCTCTTCCCTAGGACTGCATCGGCTATAACGTAGGATCTAACACATGAACATTTTGTGACCAGGTAACAAGCGCTGTGGAGTCTGCCACCGACGGTTTCTCAACTCCAGAACCTCGCACGTTAGACTCGAAGGACCGAGGATCGTAGGTCACCGACCACAGGAATGCATCGAAGGTCCGGTGAGAGACATTGATACGAGTGCCCCGCTCCATACGGAGTCCCCAAGTCCCTTCCATTCGACTGGAAGCCGTCCGAACGACGAGCCGTGCGTATGCCTCTTTCTATGTTAGGGACTGATGTAGTTTTTTTTCTAGGATTTTGGAGGGAGGGGACGAGAGCGAGATGCGAGATGCGAGATGCGAGAATGGAGGACGACTTACCGCGAGATGCGAGAACGGAGGATGACTTACCAGACCGCCTACTTTCTCTCGCCTTCTCTATACCTCCACATCGATAAACGTTCGTGAAGACTCGCTTGACCAGCGATCGTGAAAACTCGCTTGACTCGCAATTTATTCTCCGTCCAATGACGGTAGGTCAGATCTTTTTGTACTCGCTCAATGGGGTTACTGATGAGGATAGGACCGTCCTCGCTCCGTCAGCAGACTCAAACCGTCACGAGTTCTTCGCGCAGGCCCTCGTTTGAATTCTTGCACTCCACCCACTCGTACCCCTACTCATGCTTCCCAACTCAACTCTACGAACCTCGGACGTGACTCGAAGGACCAAGCATCGTAGATCGCCGACCATAGGAACTTGTTGAAAGGTCCGGTGTGATGGATGTTGATACGAGCACTCCGTCCACGAGTTCGACTGGGAGCAGCCCGAACGACAAGCCGTGTGTATGCCTCCTTTGCTATTTTGGGCAGTTATACGAGGCTGACGGCGATAGCGATGGTTGTAGGATCGTGCTGTGTCCTTTTTATGTGTACGGCACGCGTGATATGACGGTATTCGAGACGTAACCTTCCTCGCCCACCGGCCAACCCTGGACACTCTACTCTGAAATCGGGGCCTCTGAGATCGCAAAATGAACACCTCGCTCTCTCGCGCTAAACACCTTATCTCCTCGCAGGCTAGGAGTCACGAAACATGTACCCTTCGGACGCACATAGATTTACCGGTATGTTTTTCGCTTACTACAAACACCTTGTGGATTGTTCTGATAATTTTGGTTAAAGTTGTTTGAGATGTGAAACCCTCGGGTGGGTTGGGAGGGCTCCTCAGCAGGCTGGGGGATATCCAGCGGCCATAAGCAAACTCCAGCTCCGTGAACGCCATCTCGAGCTCCCTTTTCGATCGGCCACTCGTTCAAGCGGACCTGTACTTATGTATATCTTCGGCACCTAGGACTGTAGCCACGTTTCTGAGAAAAAGTTCGACGCGATTGGACTACCACTTCGGCCTTGCCGGATCGTTGTTTTCCAAATCGGCGCTGCAATTCAGTGTGGCCACGATTTCCGTACTCGGTTGGCAGCAATTTACGTGTAGTAAGTTTGATTTCATGATACCATAATCACGGTAGACTGATATGTATGTACATTAGAAAGTTAATTGCCCGTCGGCACGTCGAAGAAGCATAGATAGGGTCTAGGCCAGCTCTCATAGCATCACGTATGCATCTTGCGTGCTGATGACTGTGATCAGAGACTTCCTCCGTGATTTGTGTCTGGGGCTTAACCTGGGCCCTGGGCTTTGACGAGAGTTTTCACTTTGCAGCCATCTCAGCATAAAAGTTCTTCTCGCTCTCCAAACTCTAATGAGCTCGTGTTATGCTACCCGGCACTGCCGCATGTCCAGTTGATGGAGAAGAACCTAGGTATGTCTATCTCATTTTCGTTCTGGAATTGAAGCTTATGGTCTCTCGGATACACGCAGGATCATTCTATGGCCCTAGACTCTCAGAGCGCATTGAGTCTGCGGTTCGCGAACAATGATATTACGAGTACAGGGTAGTTCTGATCACAGGTGTGTTATCACAACGAAGGTATCGTGAAGCGCATATTGTTCGCTCCCATACTATGTGCAACCATGGCTTGCGCTGCACTGAAGCCACGTACTGAAATGCCTGGTTATACTTGATGAGGTGCGAAAACGTCAAGTGCCTTAGTAAGTACCGACGATATATTCTGGGAACGCAGACAGCTAACAACTACATCACTCGGGATCAGCCGCATTCAGATTACCGCGTAGTATAGTGTTTGTTCAAAGTTAACAGCTTCAATCTGTCTATCAATAATGGAATGCGGACTTCTTTCACCATCAAGAACCTTAGGCTCATTCACTCACTTGTGAAAGACTCACTGTACATCAAACTCTTGCAATGAAGCACACCACGCATGGGACTACATCAAAGGGTCCAGCGGAAAGGGCGGTACACGAATTGTCCTATGGCATTCAAGTTGCAGATTGCGGACGTCTCCATTGGTTCCTTAGTCAATGTGAGCAAACTTTACGGTCTCGGCATGAGTTCCGGCTTCACCTCCTTACGAAATGGCTTCTATCCTAGATGTCAGTCATTGGTATGGTTGAGCGCGGCAGTATAACTTAGGTAGGAGGTCGCTTCTTTCATAACAATCTATCACACCAACCTGCCGTGGTCAACGCCTTCCAGTTTTCTACTCCATTCCCATGTCTTCAACTGCCGCACTACGAGAAGAGTATGCAGTGCTGTGACCAGTTATTTAGTGTACATATTGCTCATGTCAACTCGACCGAATAGGACCATTGGAAACTATATCCAATACTCTGCAAATAGTACGCTTCACATTCACTCCAATCATTCTCGTTCTGAAGTATTTTCTCCAGTGCTATATCTGTTCGAAAGTTTGATCACATTTCCTCAAGAGGTAGACGTTATATGGGGACGGAAGTGGATTATAACAACGTGGCTCTATGCACTTACACGCTATAGTTCTGTGCTGCTTGGTATCTGGCTCCTTATTCCCAGTGCCCAAGTTACAGATGTAAGTGTATGCGACAAAATTATGGTGCATTTTGCTGATATCTCCGTGCTGAACTTGAAGGAGTACGTTCACCACTCTGGAAAGGTGGCATTGAATGCTTAGAGACGTCGGTCGTTTGTAGATGCAAGGTCGGCCAGTATATAAACGAAACTATCTCCCTGGCTCTGTTCTTACTCTTTGCATGTGAGTTGCTCCCCTACCGATGCAGTGTACTTGCCTCTACTGATGACCTGCTACCACTACTGAGCAGTGTTTTCGGCATTACGGGTTTATGCTTTGTTGGATGGTTCGACTATCATTGCAACGTTGGTCTTCTCCTTGAATCTTGTTCCATTTGGTACGAATATGGTGAGTGCTGTTGCAAAAATTGATAGCACTCAGAAGAAGCTAATGTCACAATGATGTTCACTCGAAGTATAATTACGCAAAAGCTGTGTTAATCAAGAATGGAAACGTGTGCGTATCGTATCCGACAGGTTCGGATAGGCTTCTTCTATCGTACGTTTAGATACTCAGGCTGTGTTCCGTACTTTCCTACTATGCTGAACTGTGCCACTACTCTTATAGATGTAGGTAACGTTAAACCTACCCAACCATGATATAGCACTCAAATTTGGTCAGTGTCGCTATTTACACGCATTTCCGTGATATTGGGTGATATGCTGGTGTTAGCTGTCACCTGGTTCAAGACTGCTCAAATATACAATGAGTCACGAAGACTAAAAATAAACGCCCCTCTTGCAACGATGTTGTTCCGTGACGGTAGGGCAGCTAGTACTCTGGTTGGAGCTTCATTCGCTGATGGTACTTAACATATAATAGGACATTCCACTTCATGTATGTTTTGCTACATTTCGCAAGCACCTCAAACTGATCCCCATCACGATAGTATCCTTCTCATCCTCAACGTGCTGCAAGTGCTGCAAGGAAATATAGTAAAACTTATTGCACTGCTATAGCATGCCCGCGTACTAAAACGTTTCCTATGCCTAGCCAGCTCTGTATACCATGCAAATTTCCGAACCATTCCAACAAGCGTCAGTATCCTCTCTACTATCAAAATTTGAACTATGGTATCTCACTAAACCTATCACCTCTACAGTCTTACACCAATATTTATATGCCGCTTTATCCTCAATTTGCGACAGGCCAATCCTGCTGGAAGCTCCGTAGTATCTAACACCAGCCTTCGATTTGTCGGCAACATGGGCCAGTCGTTGCAATTTGGTGGGGAGCAGGAAGACGGAGACGAGATCGATGTGCTTTCCGATGATTCTGAGCAGGATGGTCACGGTACTTCTCCTGCTGTCACTGATGCAGCAGGAGGAGATATCGATGTTAAAGATCCCAGCGCATAACTGTATTTTCTCGTAAAATTTACTTCCCATGTTTTCTTTATGATGTCAAGTACACCAAAGTACTGAGTTAGCCTACCGTCGATAACTATGAACCTCACTTTGGACTCACGCTTGGGTATAGAGTAGTACAATACTCATGATCTCCGAAACACCATACACCTGCCAGTGAAGTGTGCGAGTCCTGCATTCGAGAGCCTGAGTATGTGGGAATAACGGGCCAAAATGTACGCCCGCCACGTATGGGCTAAAGTACAATTATACTTGCAATTTCTACTTCTAGCAGGAGTCAAACGGCGAACCACTGTACGTGCATTCAAGAATTCATAAACAATATTGTGTCACCTTCTCATCCTTAAACACCGTCGTCCCCCTCCTAAACACATACCGCCTCTCCTTCTCCACCCGCTCGGCGTTCGGCTTGACGAAGTTCCTGAGCATCTTCATGCCGCTGGCGGTGATGACGCAGACGTTGATGTTTGAGCCTGAGCCGAGGTCGTTGAAGATGTCAGCGGAAATAGCTTGGGTGATGAGTTGTATGGCTTCTTCTCTCTGGTGTGCGGGAAGGCGTTAAGTTAATGTAGTGTGCAGGGGATGAGTAACGTACCTCGAGGTTGAGTCTCCATTGGGACTCGAAGATGGCCATTGCGGCAAGCGAACCGGATCCCATGGTCACTTGTCTGTTGAATCGCGCGGGGCGATGGTGAAGAGTAGAAGACCGGTAATGTCCACGCCACCGAGGACGAGGGCGGCACCGATGTGTCCTTGCTATCTAAGTACCGTGAAGTACGGTAAGAACAAACAATAGGGAATATAGTGAATGTATGCACGCACCGTAAGAGCATGTGCTTGAGCATGGTCATGGCCGTAACTACTCGTGGCTTCCTCCCGGTCGTGAGCGTGTGCATGTCGATGGTTGAGGCGATCAGAGCGGCTTTGAACTCTGTGTCGGCAGAAGTACTTGCAACACAGCATCGGTCGTTGTCCGCGATAAAGTGAATCTGCAAGACGGGTGTATCAGCCACAAGTATGCGTGAAACAGATGGTTATATAGGTACCTTTTTACAGTCCTTGTCAGCTACAATAGGACCCTCCGTTGCACACATATCTGCACCCAAGACGATTCCATCTTTGAACAGACATCCGTGGATAGTTGTTCCTGTGCTGGTAGCCTTGGGTAATGGCACGCCGCGGTCTGAAAGACCCGGGGATTGGTCCTTATCGTTGTCCTTCATGAGCATAATGACCTCAAAAGTTCATTACATGTACTACACACCGGTAACTTAAAGTAAGCATTCAAAATTCCAAACCAGACGAGTTGGAGCTCGAGACTAAAGCAGTGACCCGTGGTCCTCGATGCGTGCGTTGAGACCTTGGCTTGAAAACGCGCCCATTCGATCAGCTTCAGCAAGCTGATTGTGCGAGTGATCAGTTCAATGAAGTTCCTGGCGAGACATTGTACATACCTATTACCCTTTGCAAGTCATAACGTAGAGTCGACGTCGAGGCACGGTGGTCGTTGTAGAGAAACTCATGTCGGGGATTCCTCGGGCTGACCCGTCTTCATATCAGTAGTACTAGATAGTCTCCCCGAGGCAGAGTAGACAGATTCAACCTTCGCAAGCTCAGGATCATCTGTCTGACGTACTAGACGCCCCTGGTGGTCTTGAGCTTGCTCGTTCATATCCACGTCTACAATCCCGACTCCCCGACTACGATGCGAGTTTGAGAATGTGGCGGAGATACCAAAGGCATCTCATCCTGTCTGTATAGGAGAACATTGGTATGTAGCCTAAGCACTTGCTCTCGTGTCCGTTGTTTCTTACTTGCAGTATTACGTATGTTTCGAAGACTACTATAGAATGACATCCATGAAATAATAAGAAGTCCCCGTAGGCCCATAGCGTACAGGATTGACGCACACAGCGGTAAGAACCTGAAGTTTGGAGAAGTCCCATCGTATCTGTCCTCGAGTACCTACGACAAAGCGGCCACGGGTTCGTATCAGTACCTTGACCGCATCTTGCGATTCCGGGAATGTTTCACAGAGAGCTGTTCAAAATGTTACACGACCTACATCCTCATCATCGCTGAAAGATGCTGATACAACGCGCAGAGTTCGTCCGTGAGTCATCCGAGTCGGCGATGACGACCATGGCACATCTTTCTGTTGAACGCGTTCAACCGCGATTCTACCCGCACGCTTTGCCTTCGTCAAAGCCCGAAGAGAGCGCCAACTATCAGGGTACGTAGACCTTTCTCTTTGCCGGTTGAGGGTCACACTAATAACGCTGGGATCTCTGTAGATCGACCCACACCTGCATTCTGTCGCTGATTCACGTTTCATGCCCTGTATTAGTAGCTCTTTCGTAAGTGGCAGGATTCTGTTACGATACCGTGACCGCGGTCACCGTCTGAATATGGCGTGTACGTTCCAGCTGGCTGTCTCCGGGGAATCTCCAGCGATGACATTATGAACAGACGGTTGATTCATGGGCTATATGCGGGCGATTATATATTGCGATTCAAGACCACGCAAGACTGGGTACGGCGTCCTCTACATCGATCCAGTCGACTGATCGTCGGCTTACTATTATAAATCCAAGCATCACCAGCCAGTGGTGCGTTCGTATTGCTCTTTGCTCTTTCCTTCGCAGTCATGCCTCGAATTCGTCCGTGAACTGTTTTGACCTCCCACTGCCGCATCAACCGTTCAAATAGATCTAATGTTTGTATTACGTTTGTTCGATTCACAGGCTAGTAAGTTCGCACCTTGTCTCGGTACGTTACGGTTACGGTTACGTTTGGGGCTCAAGATGACCATCTTCTCGCGATGATTCAGATGGAAATTGATCACAGTGAGCCGGAACCCACACGTTCTATCTCGACTGACGTTCAGCATCTTCATTTGCAGGTTGCTTCCCGTCTCGTGAGTCGTCAATGTAGAGTGCCAGTGAGGTCAGAGATAACTATCACGTCGGACGTAGTAGGTCACCGGTCAGTTCTCATCTCCGATCTCTTCGCTAGGACTACATCAACTCTGATGCGGGATCTGACACATAAACATCTTGTGGCTAGGTAACGAGTTCTGTCGAGCACTGCAACCGACAGATTCTTCAAGTTCCCGACTGGTGCTGGATTGGAAGCGCATGAAATCTATCCAAGTCGAGATGCCTACTACGAGAACGGCTTGAGCAACCAAGGTGTAAGCTGTGTTGTGACTTCACCTCAGCATGTGAGCTCGCTCGTACTCTATTAAGTTTCTACCAGTCGTTGACTGACACCCTCAGCAAGCAAATTGGAGTACTGAGCTTACTAAGCTTACTAAACGTTTAATGTGCGCCGTTCATTTTCGTTCAGCCTCTTCATCTTATTGTCTTCCATTCTCTTAAGCTTGTATCGACTGTCATCGACAAACCCTGACAACCTTATGAACAGCTCCAAGGATAGTAATGACGACCCATCTACACATCTTACCCCACATCTTGATTTATGCAGCAACGTCTCAGTTAACTCACCAATACTGTCCCGCTACCGAGATGAGAGTACCCCTCCGCGCTATAGCCTATCTGGTTCTCGATTGTCATCAAAATAATCGACTACACATAAAGCTCGTACATGAAGTCAGTGGTTCTGTCGAATTCTAACCATCCCCCCTACTCCTCTCGCTTTCGTCCCCCCTTTGAACACACTGGTGCACTGGGATATCTCGCTTACAGACAAGCTCACCGTCAATGGCTTCCGTCGCGGAGCTGCAGCAAGAGTATCCTCCTAACTTTGCTGGTCGTTTCTGTTTGAG
The DNA here is from genome assembly GCA_037041695.1 of Irpex sp. PG99-01B2. Taxonomy (NCBI): domain Eukaryota; kingdom Fungi; phylum Basidiomycota; class Agaricomycetes; order Polyporales; family Irpicaceae; genus Irpex; species Irpex sp. PG99-01B2. Next base: position 18,149 of record JAXQIY010000051.1, read on the forward strand.
TGCTGAGAATATTCATCAGGCTTATCACAACTTATATCCTCACTGCTGCCAATGGTACGTTTCCTTTTCAATTATGCCAAGTCCTATCATTCTCAACTGCCATTTAACCTCTAGTTGTATTTTTCTACGAATGCGTAGTCACTCTATGCGAAGAGGTTAACGTCATATGGCGCCGAAAGTGGACTGCAATGACCTGGATATACGCTTTCACACGATACAGCACGGTCGCACTCAGTATTATCACCTTTGCTCCGTTCACGAACATCAAGGTGTGACATCCGCAAAGAGCCTCGTCCCGGTATTTAAGCTTATGTTTAACTGTTGCAGAGGTGCATACGGTATCTTCAATATAAATACTGATATGGAACCTCTGATGCCCGCTACAGTTGCAAAGCCGGCGACTATATGCAGCATGCTCTCACTTTAATACAGTACTCATGCTTCACGCGTAAGTTACTGGACAATGTGTGGATATAAAATAAGACACTGACTTGTTATTCGGAAACAGTGTTCTCTGCATTTCGAGTTTATGCACTATCGAGCGGCAGGCATATCATGGCCGGGGTAGTGTTACTCCTAAACCTGATACCTTTTGCTATCAACCTAGTGAGTGTCCTTGGAACTACGAGATTCGCACAATTGTATAACGACTGAGCAGTTCAATGCCATCACAGAGCGACTTATTATGGATTCGGAGATATGCACAGAAATCTTCACGGTATCAGCAGGCCTCGAACTATCGTGCGTATGTAACTACATACTAACCGATGTTGCATTAACAAATGTCATTCTTATGCAGTTGTAGGCACACAGTCCCGGAGCCGATATCCCAGGCTGACTTTTGAGCAGTGACATTGATATCGCGGATATCGGTGATCATTGGGGATATACTTGTCCTGGTGGTCACTTGGAAGAAGACAGCCCAGTCATACGGTGAAGCGCGGCGGCTCAAAATGAAGGCTCCTCTTTCCGTGGTGCTTATTCGTGATGGTACGGTAGTTTAGCTGAGTCATCAGTCTACTGCTTAGTTACTGATTATGATGCTCCAACAGGGACATTATATTTTGTGTACGCTGTATCTGTTTACTCATTCATACCTTCTGTCATATAACACTCAGTACGTAGCGTACTGCTAGTGATAAATGTGCTCGAAGTGTTTGGGCAAAATATTGTAAGTTTTCCGTTTCGTCCTATGCGCTTACTGCTAATTTACCTCTTCTTAGCCGATTCTGCTCAGTTTGTATGCTACCCAGCCCTTCTTTGAAACGTCGGTTTGATTTTCCATTGCCATTTTCAATGATGTCAACCTCATGTCATAGTCCGCAGTTTACCATCGATCATCATCTGCCGTTTCATCCTCAACCTGCGACAGGTCAAGCCCGCTGGTAATTCCTGGGTCTCCGGCAACCAATCTCACAGCCTCCGATTCGTCGGGAACATGGGCGAGTCATTACAATTCGGTGAAGGCCAGGAGGGAGACGATGAACTTGAAGGAGAAGAGCGTGCTGCTGGCCTCGACACAGTGCCTGAACTCGCCGCTGAGGCTAGCAACCCGGGCGAAATCAGTCAGGGTGAAGCTCGAGGCCACTCGGGATTCGGCATCGAAGAGGTGAGATTTTATCCACTCGCCTCTCTCTCAACGTGCTCTGGCATATGCTCACTCCGTGCTCCTTAGGTCCCGAGGCACTACGATCATGTGTGATCTCAAGGTCTCAAGTTAGACCTTGTCAGCGGACAACAGCTATACGGGAACCACTAGACGGTCGATCGAACAATGCTCCAGTAATGCTTGCCGCTAGCATGCGCTTCTATACCCTTCCCCTTCCCTGACATCGGACCTCCATCGTTCGTGTCATAGACTGCCCTCGGATATTTATGGTCGTGTATGTATTTATGGCTGTCTCGTCCTAGATAGTGCTCATGAGTCCTGACTGCCCGGATCGTAACTTATGCTGTCTCTCTTCTTTCGAACTGTGCTACGTAACATATGCTGTTTCTCCTTCCGAGCTGTACTATTTATTATCTGCAAGTCTTACATTCGATCCGCTGGTGATAATGACTCGATTCGTGCTCACATCTCGCGTTACGCAGACTTATCGACCATACACGCGAGTGTGGCTTTATATCTCCTTGGTTACGTATTCCCGAAGCAGAAGAGGTCAATCCTTTGATCTGTGTACGTTCCGCACCGCACTGTCAGTGTCTATGCGAGTTGTGATTTTCGTATGTCGGCCGGTTGGACAGTCGGAAAGTAGTAGTATCTGGCTGACGCACGGAGTTGGCTGATGCGCAGAGACGACCAATATAGGAGGCAGAGATACCAATGTAGAGGACAGAGATGCATATAGAGACATTATAAAGGAGGGCAGGAAGCAGAGCGGCGGTTATGAGGGGTGCCACTGAACACGGAAACCCTCACTGGATGTGAATCTCATGAGTGCGCAAACCATCTAGTGAGCCCATTGCCACAGCAATGACTATGACCGCAAGAGGCACCACGAAAGTGCAGCCGTGGGTACGCAGGATCGGATGAGCGAACTGATGAATAAAACTACAATTGACACTGTCAGGATACACAATGCATAAGACTATACCGATATGTGACGTTCAACTCGTATCCATCTCCTCCCCACCAACCGGCGTAACCTCCTCCTCATCCACAACCCACCTCTTCACCTTCTCCTCCTTAAACGCCGTCGTCCCCCTCCTAAACACATACCGTCTCTCCTTCTCCACCCGCTCGTTCGGCTTCACATAGTTCCTCAGCATCTCTGTCCCGGACGCGGTGATCACGCACGCGTCGACGTTCGAGCCGGAGCCGAGGTCGTTGAAGATACCGGCGGAGATGGCTTGGGTGACGAGTTGCAGGGCTTCTTCCCTCTGTTATGGGTGAGTGCGTTGAGTTAGGGGGTGTAGGGTCTAGAGGGAGGGTGAGCGTACCTCGAGGTTGGGTCGCCATTGGGACTCGAAGATGGCCATGGCGGCGAGGGAGCCGGAGCCCATTGTTACGTAGGGGAGCTTGTCTGTTGAACCGTGCGGGGCGATTGTGAAGAGTTGGGGGCCGGTGATGTCTACGCCGCCGAGGACAAGGGCGGCGCCGATGTGTCCCTGGTATCTAAATATCCGATACATGGTCAGAGAGGAAGTAAATAGACACAGTGCATATATGCACGCACCGGAAGAGCATTTGCTTTAACATAGTCATAGCCGTGACTACTCGTGGCTTCCTCCCGGTCGTAAGCGCGTGCATCTCGATGTTTGAGGCAATCAGGGCGGTTGTGAACTCTGTGTCGGCAGCGGTACCCGCACCACAGCAACGGATGTTGTCCGAGATGAAGTGAATCTAGAGACATGGTATGTTAGCCACAAAGTACACACGAGATAGATTATAGTGCGCACCTTTTCACAGTTCTTGTCGGCTACGATGGGTCCTTCAGTGGCACGCGTATCTGCACCAAGTACTATCCCATCTTTGAAGAGACATCCGACAATCGTTGTACCCGTGCTCGTAGCTTTGGGCAATGGCACGCCGCGATCCGAGAGAAATTGGTTTCTGTTCAAATATAAGGAGAACGTCAAGGATCCATTACATTCATGACTTACCGGTAAGTGTTTGAAAAGTCGAAACCTGGTGTGTTGTAGACTGAAGCGTTTGCCATGATGAACGTCGAGGAAAGAGATGACCCTCAGAGCAGCGTACGCGTTCAGGCAGACGCGTCACTTTGCGACCCCCGGACACCCCGATATACCGCCATCAGTAGATCAAGCGCCCCCGCAGCGCAATTGACCGCGCTCGCCGTTGGTCGTTTCACCGCCTCTCTTCTCGCTCTCATCTTCACTCGTTGTATGCGCTAGAACATACAGCGTACACATCGTATTACTCGTCTACAAGCTACCTGATAACCCGCTGACAGTGACAAGCAATGGCAGCTGGGTGGAAACAACTGCAGACAGGCCTCGCGGGTCTTAACCTCGGTCAATCAGCGAAC